>OZ007530.1:1220673-1443807 GCA_963931895.1 Eupithecia pulchellata
GATCACCTTTTGAGCAATTATATTTGCTCAAAAGGTGATCATCTATTATCTTGCATTTTTTTTTATCTTTATCCATTTTTCCTCTTATCTGTACCTACAAATGAAAAATATGTGTGTCTGAATTGGACTTACAAAATGAGCATCGATTCGTTTTTTCCCCGTGGTTCGAAACGACCCATTTCAAAAGAATCTTGGGCGATTCGCACCACTGTAACCACTGCGGTGCGAATGGCCCTATTCAGAAACAGTGCTTGGGGTTTTCACGCCGCGGTTCGAACCGCTCGCGGTGCGAAACGACTAAAGATCCGATAAGATAGATGTATACTTGGTTTACTAACATCATCGAGTAATTACTAACATAGACAGCAGTAGATATCTGCGTTCACCTTGGTCGCTTGGAAGAAATCGCTATAAGCGATGAGGCCGTTAATTCCATGGCCATAGGAAAAGTTAATTTTAGTACCGATTGTATTCTATTTACAAGGCTATATGAAAAAGAGAATTATCTATTTTATTATTGGGAAGAAAACAAGAACTTTTTTTTATAAAATACAAAATTATTTTACTTGAAACTACTTTTGTACCTGAAACTACTGGATGTTTATAGAAGGATGGTTATTTTTTCACACGATAACTACTGAATGGATTGAACTGAACTGGAATAAAGCTAAGGCTTGTTCCATTCATAAATTCGTTCTCATGGCATAGAAATAACCTTAAAACCTCTGCATAAAACAACACCTACCACGCAGTGGAATGTAACTATGTACACAATCACCAAATAAACTAATGCTACCAAAATTACCAAATTATATTTTTTTTGTGCGTAGTTGAGACTAGGGCTTACATTCGAATAATTTGTATATAACATTATACCTATAGTTCGAATATTAGAATACTGAAATTGCAACATTCTAACACATTGTAAGCCATTACCACCGAGTGAAGGCTACTCCTGCCCAGGGTACATACAAGTTGATGATGATGTGTACTACTTATAACAACAACTTATAGGTAATATTGTTCTAATTCTATAAGCAAAAAGAACAATGGCAGAATTTGGTCTGGACTTTTTTTTGCGTCCATGGATCTGATGTATATGAATCAAATTTAATAAATTTTCTACGATTTTTCAATTATTCACTCCTTCTCGTAAAGGCCGGAGTTATTTTATGATATTTAAAAGCTTATCAAATGATATTCGAATTAGGTACATTCGAAATGTTACAATTTTATTAGTGGTGCGGGTACAATTATTCAATGCAATGTATCATTTGTCTTTGATTTGTCTTTGATAGTGTCATGTTGTCAGCGGTTGTCTGTCAAGACGCCATAGAATCTAGAACGTAGTGGTTTTATTCTCTTTGACAGAATCCTTCCGAGACTTCGGCGTTTTTCATCTCTGCTGTGTTTTGTGTTTATATTTTGGTTTTCTATTTATTGTTACCCGAATTACGGAAGCCACAGGCGACGTATGTAACACCCGAACTGGACTGTTTATGGACTGATTGATACTGCCCTGTGTCTGGCTAGTGCGTGCCCTTATGACTCCGATATTGTTGTTTTGGGTGTTCTGGGCATTTTCTATGTAAAATAAAAAAAATCTATTAATGTACTAGATAACTTATATAGGTACCTACTTAAAACAATATATACTTATAGGTATACCATGGGTATACCAATATATACTTATAGGTATACCATGGGTATACCTATAAGTATATATTGTTTTAAGTAGGTACCTATATAAGTTATCTAGTAGGAACTCATAACATAACACAACCTTTGCTTAGCTTCGGGCTAGATGATGCTGTGTGGATTGTCCAACATTATTTATTAAAACCCTCAGTTTTTTTGTGTTTACGGGGCAAGTAGGTACATTTTTTTTAATACACGCCCTGCTTTCGTAAACAAGAAGAGAAGTTTAGAATTTGTTTTGCTCATTTTGTTTATCATTTCTCATTTCGAATATAATAAGGTGGCGTGGTCTAATTGATAAGACCAAACCCAAGACCAAACCACATTATCCATTTCTTTATGATTTGATTTCAATCTGCGATGTTTTATAGACAAATATTGTTTGACGTTCATTCATAACCAAAAAATTCAAACACTGAAATCTTTTTTTTCCGGCTTTCCCCAAAGAAAATAGTCTCATTTATAGATTCTGGAGCTAACGCCAAATCTTTTAACATTTTTTTCATTACGGGACGCTTCAATTTGATCCCAGACAATTCTTAGTATGGAGACCTGCCATTGTTCTTTATATCAATATTATTTAAATATGTATTATATCAGGTGGCTTTCCGGGTGCTGGCGGTTTCCCCGGAGCTGGGGGATTCCCCGGCGCTGGGGGATTCCCCGGTGCTGGTCAGGGCGGCATGGACAAAGACTTCATGCAGCTGCTAATGGACCCTGAGATTCTGGAAGCATTGCAGGTATATTCTATACTAATATTATAAAGAAAGATTCGATTGTTTGTTTGAATCGAATTAAATAGGCACCGGAACTACTCGACTCTCGAACTCATTTAAAAACAGACTGGACCAATATTGACGACCTCTGTGGCGCGGTGGGCGAAGGTCCGCCTGCGACGCAGGAGGTTGCGGGTTCGTTTTCCGCCTCGGGACAAATATTTGTTCGATCTGCAGATATTTGTTCAGGGTGTTCTGATCGTTTTCTATAATAAAATTAATATCCATCTAATTAATATATTTTATTATGTGTATCAGTCATCTAGCTACCACAACACAAGCTCTGCTTAGCTTGGGGCTAGATGCTGTGTGGATTGTCCAGCATTATTTTTTTATTTTATATTTTAAGAGCACTGACAAGGATTAAGACATACACTCATCAGCTTACGAGCTATTTTTGTATTAAAAATAATAGTAAACCGCCTCTTAATTTTTGCAGGATCCCGAGGTGTCTGTAGCATTCCAAGACGTGTCATCGAATCCGGCCAACTTCATCAAATACCAGAACAATCCTAAAGTAGCCGCCGTTATCGAGAAAATGAAGAAGAAGTTCGGAAAATCTGATGCTTCATTTCCAGGTAAGATGAATTAATAATAAAATGTAATTAATATTGCTCTGTTCTATGTACATCATTATCTTTTAACTGCACGATCAGGTCTTAAACACTATTGACTGTTCCGATGATCTCAATAACCAAATATTTTAGTCGTGAATTTTAACCATGGAATATTTTAAATTATTTAATTCATTGACATTGAATAATGTCTAGAGTATTAAAACTAAAAAAAATTATACAATAATCATTGCTCAGTCATTTTGCTTCCAATAAGGCCTCTGTTATTATCATGCCAAGTTTGGTGATTGATTTAGATTTTAACTAAATTATTTGACTTGCAGTTAAAACCCATGTTGTTTCTTTATTGCTACTGCTCAGCAATCAACTTATAAGTATTCCAGCCTGAAGCGTCTATGCTTTTAACCAACAGTACCAATTGCAAGTAATAATCTAGAAATAGAACAACATGAATATTAAAAGCTCACGCCTGATCCTGGAAGGCATATTTTATGTCTCCAATATGAAACTTCGTGCTTCGTTTCGGCCAATTGGTGTACTCTAATACACAGAATACCAACTTACACAATAAAAACGAAAAGAAACAAACGATTGCTTATTTTGGAGAATAAAGCTTCAGAGCCCTGAGTCTGGACTATAGCACATAATACCTCTACAATACTATACAATACACCTATAGTAACCAAACTTGATCGTGACGCATGACGTCTCATTTTTGTATTGATTTCCGTAGTTCTCTTTCCACACGGCAGAGGCGTAGAAAAGGACACGTCACGATCATGCCGCTATACTATCGTCAACCGAACTCGGGTCCATTTTGTATTGTCTTATGATATGAAAAACAAACATCTTCACAAGCCTGTTAGTGAGAAAAGTTCCTTGGCTGGAGAACTGCATAACCATTAATGAATTCTCAATTCCACTTACAAACAATAAAGCTGTCGTAAATTTATTAAAGTTGATAATTCGTGATTTGGAGTAGTTGTTCAAGAGGTTGTGGGTTCGATTCCAGCCACGGAACAAATGTTTAAATACGATCTGACAGTATTTTGTTACGGGTTTGGTGGTTTCTATGTAGTTGTAGTCTATGTTTTTTATATTTATTTATTATTTATTTATTTATTGAGGTAAACCACAGCGTAACAGTAAATATTAGAATAATTAAATTTAGTTAACAATAAGGCCAAAAAGGATAACTAATGAGAGAAAAAATAAAAAAACTAAATAAATAACTCTATGAGTTATTATATACATACCTAACCTACCTATAATAAATAAACCATCTACTTAACCAATGTATATAATTTATTACTGATTTTCCAGGTTTTGGAGGCGCCCCACCAACTGACCCTCAGAAGCCCGCTGACAATGACGATGTAGGTCTTGACTAGATTGTAACTTTCTATGATTAAACTCCCAGCTCTTGCATAAGTGCATGGTTTTAAGGTACGCAGGCATTTTAAGTAGGTGCTCATGTTTGTATGTAAAGAAAATTTGATTTTCCGTCTTTCTTTCTTTATTAATTTTTTTAAGACTGTAGAGAGAAATGGCCAAAGAAGTAAATTATTGCCATGTTATAATAATATTTTGTATTGTAATTTTGATCAACTTGAACAAAATTATTTACTTCTCCTGATTTGTATAATTTCATACTTGCCCGCTTTAGTCTTCTTAGGCCAGATATAAAAATAAAATTATAAAAAACGCTCATGTCTGCAAAAATTGTAAAATGAGTTACTACTTAAAAACTATTTTAAAAAGTCCATTTATTCTCAACTATTATTATAAGCTTATAATATAAAGCTTGTCGAAACTGCATTTTATACTTAGTGCCTCACTAGATAGGTATCACAGAAAATGGTCCGTTTTTTATGTTAAATGTATTGTTTATGGATTAAAGTATGTATTCATTATGTAGCAATAAACTCCTTTTATTACAATCTATTTGTTTCTCCCCCATCCAATTAATATTATAAACTAAAAGGTTTATTACTGTGGTAGCCATTCTAGCTAGAAACTAGTTTCTATACCATTTATATCTTAACCATTATATATCCATTTATACAAGTAATGTTAGGTCTAAACCTAGAACTTAATGTAAGTAAATAAGGTCGAGGGTGAAATTCTGCTGGCAAGTCAAACAAACAAACTGTATTATTAGCATAACTCACTCAGCACTAGAAAAGAGTGTTCAACATATGGGAATACAATAAAGGATGATAAAGGAAAAATAAAAACATCCAAAGAACATCTAAAAACATTCACATAATCCACTGTGTATTTATTTACATAAAGAAGCATTATCAAACATCATTCACCCTTCCCCAATTCAGCCTAATCTTCCGCTCATGAAGTTTCAACCAAGATGGCATGTGCTTAGGAAGTGGCTGGGCATTTGGAAACTGCAGAGGTTTACCAGGCTTTTGGAAAGGATCTACATTGTTGAGTTTACGCAGTAAATACTCCTTGTTTATTTCCTTGGGGTCTCTGTATTTGTCCATGTATAGGTTGAATGGCTTTCTTCTGGGGAACCATTCTTGTTTCCTTATGAATGGTTCAGGGAAGTCATATTCGTAGCCTGGAAACAGATTATTATTTAAAAGTTGGCTCACAGCAGCACAGAACTTACTGATGAAGAACTAAGGTGTGTTCTCTTTGGCGACCTGTATGGCGCGGTGGGCGAAGGTCCGCCTGCGACACAGGAGGTTGCGGGTTCGATTCCCGCCTCGGGACAAATATTTGTACGATCTGCAGCTATTTGTTTAGGGTGTTCTGGTTGTTTTCTATGTACAGTAAAAAGTATCTATATTATGTAGTAATATTGTATTATGTATATCAGTCATCTAGTACCCATAACACAAGCTCTGCTTAGCTTGGGGCTAGATGATGCTGTGTGGATTGTCCGGCATTATTTCTTGAGTCTAGTAAAAAAGAGCAATCATGATAAAAGTATGCAACTATATTCCCTAACTAAACAGCTAATGGATGTTACTGATGTCAAGAGACTGTTACTGAGTCTAGAGTTACAGAAATACAACACATGCATGTAAACAGTTGTCAGGTGTCCATAGCAGGTGTAAAAATTAACCATTTAAACATTTTAAACATAGACAGAAGCTACACATATTCTATATTGTGGAGGTTTACATAGAGAGAAAGAGTTCTAAAACATATTCTTTTCAGTTCCCTCAGAATTTCTAAATGCAAACTTACTTTTTTATCTGTATTACTTACATGGCTCTTTAGTTTGCAGCTTTGTATGAAAGAAGTCTTTGACGGAAGCATCCCAATCACACTGGAAGAATGCAAGTCCAATAGGTGTAATACTATCTTGATACTTCTGGTACCAGTCTCTAGTTACAAAGGTCCTGTCAGCAATTGGTGATGATGATGTCACTAAAAAGTTAAGCAAATTTTTACACAAACAATCCATCACTTATTAGAGTTAATAGTTATTTATTACACAAATTCACATTAACTCAATGTGCATTCTGGTAATGTTTTTACCTTTTGGTATTTCATAGGAGACTCTCCCATCTTGTTTGTAAAGAACAAATGCATATCTGTGGAACCCAGTGCCTTTCAAAGGGAAAGGCTGAAGGTACTCCACGAGGGTGTCACCCTTCTCAACAGCATTACCGGGAATGTTAGACACCAGCCAATGAATACACTCCTTGTCATTCTCACTCATATTTCCATCTAAGCTTGTTAAAGCTAGAGTCCAAAGGCTGTTTCCATCTGTTTCGTAAAATACTGTCGGGGGCTCCAAAGCCTCGGCTGGTTTGATGACATTCCCAGAATAAACGGGTAAACAAGAACCATCTTTCAAATCATATGTTATTTCCAGATCAAGGTAGGGGTAAAAATACCCTTCTCCATACAGATGTTCGTAGATTGCATAGTGGTCGGCAATCTGCTTTTTCTGTTGTGGCCCATTGTTTTGTAACCATTCTTTCCTAACTTCATTTAGATCAACTTCTAGTTTCACATTGCGGGCAAGTTGTTCTAGGGTTTTATCACTTTTTATTTTTTTTAGTTCCTCCGTTCGGAGTTTGCGTAAATCTGAGGATGTCCTGAAAGAAGTATGTTTAAGCAATGTTCTTTACTATAATAAGTAGGTACCTACCTATTACAGTACATATACAGAAATCCCAATAGCTTAAAGAAGCTTACTTATTAGCAGTTATTTTTTTTGGTCACTGTGGAGTTTACGGGACGCAAAAAATTTATGTTTTTTTTTTCAAGGTCAAGGTCATTGACCTTTGACCTAAGGTTCTATGCACCTTAGATAAGTGACCTTGAGTCATTAACCTCAAGGTCACTGAACTTTTTTTGTAAAAACGATGGTTTTCGCTGGAGTCGATACCGGAAAGTTAAATTAATCATTTTCGAGCACATGTGAGTGACCTTTGAGGTCAAGGTCGCTGACCTTTTTTGTAAAATCGTTGGTTTTTGCTGGAGTCGATGCCGGAAAGTTAAATTAATAATTTTCGAACACAAAGTCAGTGACCTTTGAGGTCAAGGTCACTGACCTTTTTTGTAAAAACGTTGGTTTTTGCTGGAGTCGATGCCGGAAAGTTTCAGGATCGCGATAGCTCCGGCGCTGCGGGAAGTGCAGCCTCTCCGCCATTGCGTAACAAGGGACAGGCACCACTGCTCACCTCCGCAGCTTCGGCTTTTTGGTCGCCTTCGGCGACCAGCCTCAGCCGCTGTGGCTCGCGCGGTGCCTGTCTCTTGTTACGGCTGGCGGAGGCTGCACTCCCTTCGCGCCTCCGGCTTATTATATACACTCTAGGGGCGCCACGCACAAGACCACGTGGAGTCGGGGTACTCTGTATCGGATCCGCCACTCAAATTGAACCTAATCAACTCTTATCGGAATGCTCTGTATCGGTATCTGTATCGGACACAGTTTGACCTCTAGCGCCGAGGTCATTGAATTTTGGGGTAGATCACCTGAACTAAAGTTGCACCCCTAGTGACCCTCTTTACGATGCCATAAGAAAAAACATGTGTTATATATACGTCAAAAAAAATATCTTTCGAAATTTTTCTAAGTCTTTTTCGCCTTTAAACTGAACGACATACTTTGACCTCTAGCGCCGAGGTCATTGAACTTTGGGGTAGATCACCTGAACTAAAGTTGCACCCCTAGTGACCCTCTTTACGATGCCATAAGAAAAAACATGTGTTATATATACGTCAAAAAAAATATCTTTCGAAATTTTTCTAAGTCTTTTTCGCCTTTAAACTGAACGACATACTTTGACCTCTAGCGCCGAGGTCATTGAACTTTGGGGTAGATCACCTGAACTAAAGTTGCACCCCTAGTGACCCTCTTTACGATGCCATAAGAAAAAACATGTGTTATATATACGTCAAAAAAAATATCTTTCGAAATTTTTCTAAGTCTTTTTCGCCTTTAAACTGAACGACATACTTTGACCTCTAGCGCCGAGGTCATTGAACTTTGGGGTAGATCACCTGAACTAAAGTTGCACCCCTAGTGACCCTCTTTACGTAGCCATAAAAAAAAATACATGTTATATATACATAAAAAAATTCGTCGAAAATTTTCTAAGTCCTGCGTCCCGTAAACTCCACTCCAACCTTTTTTTTTTATACCCTAACTGTAATATCTATTGACTTACTTGGGCCGCGGAAATCCAATATTTGTCTTGGCTGTATACAGCTCATCTTTATAATTCAACTCATCCATCCTTTCTTTTATAGTTTTGCAGTAGATTGGAGCTTTTCCTCTAATTCTATGAGCTAATCTTAGCTGCTGAAGTTGAGCGCCAGATAGGAAGGTTCCTCGAAATGAACACAACATTTTAAAGATTCCTACTGTGAATGTGAACCAACAATGCAATCAATTCTCAAGATCTTTAAATCCTGCTCTTTGAAGGAGCAGAACAGTATGTTTTCGAGTCAAAACGAATGAAATAAAATGGAGCAATTATTATTTTCCTTCTTTTTCAATCTCTCTCTTCCCAGTCTTCCCAAAACATAACCTCAAAAATCCATTAGATAAATATACAGTCAAGTAAAGTTATGTCATGTCAAGCAATCCGTCATACATCAATTTCAAATTGTAATAATAGTCAGTGTCACTGTCAGTTTTCTGGACGAATGAATCAAGGACGAATGTCGTAGTCGGGTCGGGTCGTGAGTTCGAAATCTGAGCGTGCTCAAAGACTTTTGCACTGAACACCTCAATCAATCTCGTCATTATACCCGGCAACTAAAGTAGTACTCGTAGTGTAACCAAAGTAGCCTGTTATTTCATTAAAATGTAAAGTGAATATAATATTTTTCTTCTCATAATTTTATTAGGTATGATCATCATCGAATGCTGGGCATTTTTCAAAATAGTTCAAAATATTTTTAATAACTGCAAAATCAAAAATTTCGGTCAGTTAGCTTCATAGAGCAATACGTATAATCTTCAAAAGCGTATAGATATTAGCTACTTGATTTAGGTACCTACCTAGGTAATTATTAGTACTATTTTAACGGGTATTTATCGCGTTTAATTACCTATTTTTCCCTACCTTTTAACAGGATTATGTGTTAAGATCGCGTAAGTTTAAAAATATTTACCTACCTACTTAAGTATATAATTAGTAACTAATAAATAAGGTAGGTATACCTAAGTGAGATGAAATTTTTAAAATGATTATGAAAATAAATCTACCTTTACTTTAACTTTTTTTAAGTAAAACGTGAAATTCATATTTATATGCGTAATTGATTTTTTATCCATTAGATATTAATATTAGGAACAGTTATTGTACGGCATCATCAAACCAAATGATTATTAACCTACTTCAAAAAATTACGATTTCGGTGGGACTTGAGTTGGTTAGCGCAACCGACGACTGCGCATCAATCATTCGTGTTACTTCAATCAATATTTTCAAATCGAAAAGTCGGTAAATCAAACTCCTACATACATTTGCTCATTCATTCATTTTTACCGATACAATTTCATCAACTGTGTCAATCACTCAAAATATTCTACAATGAAACAGTAGGAATCAGCGGAATTGAAACAGCAATAAATCACTCCCCCTGTACCCCACAATAAGTGATAGATCTTGATTGAATATAAGACATTATCGTATCGCTGTCTTTCGACCATATTATCGTGTCTCGTGCTTAATCATCCTAGGCACGTATTATATTCGTCAGAGCGCGCTACAACATACGGCGAACGAAGGCAGGCAAACGCGGGGTGGGAGTTACTTATGAGGCTTTCGTTCGTGTCGTGAGTGCGGTGGAGTGGGGGGGAAGAGGAAAGAAAACTACAAACAAAACCGGCCAAACGGCTTTGTTCAACGGTCGTGCGCGCGATACCGCGTATTCTCGCTCGTTATATCTACCGCTTCGATAAAGCCAGCCCCACCTTTGTTTCGGCATGGACACATTTAAATACCGCAAGTGCATTTGCCTGAAAAATAATGTTGTTACGGTGAACCTTAGCGAAATACAGGTCAATGTCTGATTAATTACACACCGTTAACAGTTTACTCCAGGTGAGGAGTATGTAATATTTTAGTTAGCTCCCTACCATGGAATGCTCAAAGGATATGGGTGTGCAGAAGAGACACAGCCAGTTCAGTGACACGAAATACAAGTGGAGGACAGTGGTAGTGTGTTTTGTTATGTTTTTGTGTACGTGCAGTGGACAAGAGTTAGTGGATGCGGATCCTTATCTGGTAAATAAGTCTGCTGGTCTGACTGAGTTGCCTGGAGGCGTACTGACCGGAGGACGTACTGTGTGGAAGAGGGATGGAGGACCGTACCTCCTGCGGGATGATCTCTTGATAGAAAGAGATGCAGAGCTGGTTGTGGAGCCGGGGGTGGAAGTCAAGTTCGCGCCTATGGTCGGCATCACAGTGCGGGGAAAACTTGTGGCAGTGGTGAGTTTTTAATAGACTTACCTCAGTTTACCTACTAAAACGTATACTATCTACAAAAGGGGTCCCATCGTGAAACCTTGGCGTATCCTCTTTAACATTAGACGTAGGTACCTATACTTAGGTCGAAATGTTGAACAAGAAAGCACCATCTTCTGTTTCTTGTTATTCTATAAGTAAGTACCAAGTAGTTATGTTATGTACCTACCTACCTATGTGGAATTAATGTACTTACGTACCTACCTACCTACTACCTACCATAAGTATTTACCTACTAACTCATCTGATACCTACCAAGTCTATCAACACCGACCTTACCTTAAAAAAAAACTCTTAGCACTTTTTGAATCCAACCAGATTCCTACAGGAATAAAATTATTGCAGACACCTTTGATGAAAGCGAAAGTTAGACAAATTAGGGACAACACTGAATCCTTTCAAATTACGGCACCACTAAAAAAGTAGAAAGGTACGTTTTAAAACCGGTTCCGAAGATCAAACCCTCACAAAAAATACCCCTTCGCGTAAAAAGGGAAAGATGGGTCACCTCACAAATGTCGAAAAAACTGACGATCGTAAAATCAATCCACAAAAAATCAGGCCGTCCAAACAAAAGATAATCGAGTATATTACATACAAGGTCAACGTACTTGACGATTTTAGATAGGTAACCCCGGTAAACCTAGGTAAAGATTTCTCTAATAATTTTTCTCTAGTAACCTACCTATGACACCTTATCATATCATGCCCTAAATTTGTAACAGCGCAACCTAAATCCCTCGGTAGGTAAACACTGGTATTGATCACGCTTTTCCCTACGTATAATGATATCAGGCACTTGATAAATACCTCGGCATACCGATACCGTAGGTAACCTACTACCTACTGATAACACTCATTCACCTGTGGTATTGATTTGTTCACCTGTTATAACTATAAGTGCGCTGGTTCTCTTTGAATTCTAAATATTTGACCATAGCAAACATTGCAAAATGTAGGTTCCATAACAAAGATTACGTACGTACCTACCTAGTTACCTATTTTCACAAAGACTTATAGGTAAATTGATTGAGAGACTTTGGTTGACGAAATCAGGATGTAGAACCCATTTTTATTTTAGATGTACCAATCATAGAGTATGTACTATTTACGGAGTTACCATTACGTACTCAAAACGGAAAAAAATCATATCACATATAAAAATATTCATAAATTCAGAGTGCTAGGAAACTGATAGGGAGCATCACACGATTTAGCTATCTCTAAAGAGTCCTCAATCTGTATCAAAGACAGAAGGGAGACCAGGACAAAACCTGTACTCAGGTAGGCAGTACCTTCATCGTCATTACGTACGTTAGCCCTAGGTGCTTCTTATAGTATAGTCAATGAATTCCCAAAACACTGATGTAATTAGCAAACAAGGGCTGCTCTAATTCCCTAATTACGATTCATACAGTCTTTAACGTCATTATGTAGGTAGGTAGCCATTAGCCAACGTATGACATGACTCACGATACCGCGACATGACAGCTGAGCTGATTAAAGTCGCCGTCTGTTCATGAATCCCGCAATCTTGACCTAAGCCGACCCTATGACCCGCATCGGTACGGGAGCACATCCTCTTGCTAATTCAATCAGCGGATCCCTTAGGTAGGCTAGGCAAGGAGACGTGATCGGAAAACTATGTCCTGCTAAGATACGGGTAGAGTTGAGCGAGGAAACGAAAGGGGATAGCTATGTGATCTTGGTTTTCTGCTTGGTCGAGCTTTATTTTTGTTCGTTTCTGTAAATGTAATCTATATAATACGAAGCGTAAAGCATAGGTACTGTGTATAAAAGCATAATAAGGGGCGACAAGAGCAAAGTTGTGTTTATTTGATCATTTGCTTGTGCCGCGATGTAGGTATCCAAGTTTTGTAAACAAAATCCCAACCTCGACAAAAATGTGAGTGCACTTTGACGGAAACGGAAATGATAAGAAAGAATCAAATAACCTTTTACCTGACTACGATAAAACGACATCCCCTAGTCTATTTATTCTTTGCTTTAACATCTACATATAAATGCAATGCGTACAAATAATTTTGGTAACCGTGAAAAATTGGCATGGCAATCAAATTTCTCCATCTATTCCATCCATTACATATCCATTAGGGATGATATTTGCATGAATCATGAATTACGCGTGTCTTATTCTTTGGAATTCAGAGTCGCATTAACAATTCTGAGTGAAAACCTCACTTTCCCACGAGATTCTACGCATTGTGACAAAGAAAAATTAATTAACAATGATACACTCTTGTTAGCAAAACCGTTGCTCCAAATAGAAAAGCAGATCGTCCATCGTACTAGTTCTGGATGTAATGGAAACGAATAAGTTACAAATGATTGCGCAATTAAATTTTTCTTATCATTGAAAGTGATTTTATGAATAACACATGAGATTCATTCTCAATGAAAGCTGTCGTCATAGCCAGGGGAAAACCCTTGATCATTATTAACAAAACTACATTGATTGAACATCACATAATGTTTTTTTGGAATGTGTTGCGGATCTGATCCCTTCCGTTTTTTATGCAACCGCGGAGAATTTTTTACGTTTCATTCATTCTTATCTCGTTTGTAGCTATTTGACAAAAAAAACCCATAACTTTCGCTATCAAAACAAATAAATGTGCTGGTTTTGAAACACGTAATCTAATAAGATCTAACGGTTTTTATATTTCAATTCAAAACAGAGCATCAATAAGATTTCCATTGATATCAACATCACTTGGCTTCTATTTCTCTACTCTTACATGAAAGATTATTCAGACCAACATAGCTCTAGAAGTACACCATGACTCGTTTTTAGAACTATTCGTACCGAAATTGTGTCAAGATCTTCAAACAGATAAGCATTGTAAAGATACCATCAACGCTGGAGTCTACAACAATGACGGTCTCTCGTTTCACCTTCTATCCTTATCACACTCATGGTGTTAGTGACCTGATATCGTCAAAGTTCATAGCTAGTCCTAATAAGAACAGTTACTTCGTCTTTGCGGTTTACTGGTTCGTTACTCAGGTAACCTTGGAGACTGGCGCCTGAATCACCTATTTACAAGTTACAACTACATTCTAGACTTGCATGACTCTGTTGGAATAATGTTAAGTGGGACTAGTTTATAATTGCTTTCGTGATGGGCTTGAGTAAGATAAAGAAGTCTTTGTAACATCAACAGGATTAGAATCTTAATGAGCAAATCTGTTCTTCATCTATAAGTTCATTATTATAATATCACCCATCTTTGCCAGTTTACCGAGTACATAAATAATAGCCTCGTGACAAATCTATAACACTATCGGGACAGCATCAATCGTTTTCTTTCAACTTAGTTTTCTAGCGACAAATTCAGTTAATGCGTACCGTGTCTCTAGAAAATAAAAGTCGCAGTTTCTTTTACGACAATTAGGTAGGTACTTTACTTACCTGCCTCGGAAGAAGAAAGCGTTTCGAGTCCAGATACGCCCATCGCAATCAAGACGATTGTTATACTCTAGCGCCGTACAGGAAATCTAGATACAGTTAGATGGATTCAAGTGCCAGTTTCCAAGGTATATCTGGGTACCTTATCTATGCAAAAGAATTTTATGATTCATCCATCATAATAGCAAGTAAACTAAGAAATGATGCTTGTAGTCTAGGTATGTAATTATAATTAGGCATAAAACATGCCGTATTGTGGGAAAACACACGACAAATCAAAACTCTTTATTACACGATAAATTATGCAATAAAACATTAAAATAATGGCAAAGACGAGCTTAAGCCTAAAAAGAGTTCTCTTCCAACAAACCTTATTGGGAGAGAGCTATGAAGTTATAAAAGTAGGTAGGTACGTGTGCATAAAAGCGAATTAATGATTTATTTTTAACCTACTTATGTATGCAATAGATAGACTGTACAATACAATATGTACATACAATACTATGAAATCTATGATTCAAGTATGAGATACGATAATAAACATATAAACACAAATATAAATTAAATAAATACATAGAAACATCAGAATCATGATAGATAATCCTCAGCAATATTACATGTTTGAAAATAAAAAACTTATCCACATAGAACATGATCAGGCAATGCTGAGGATATGTTGTATTCTAATTAGCGGAGGTTTCTGTACTCTTAATAACTATGATTTAGCTGTAAACACACACAGACAGCTTTATATTATTTATATTATTCTCAACATGAGTCAGTTTCATATTTAGTTTAATGTTTCACCTGATAACCATACTAGGTACTCGCTACTTCCGTTATGACATTGTTCTGCTTATCGGCTGGCTACTGTGCATCCGCTGTGATGTGATACAAGCATTTGCAAAGGGTCTTTGGCCTTAATAATCATATTGTCATTTTGTTTAATTTTATGTTCGCAAAAACTCAAAATGCTAACCGGTATTTATGATGAAAATGTTCCCGATTAGGTAGGTAATTTTCTCATTATATTGGGAGAAATGGAAAGAAGGCGGAATTTATTTATTCATTAGTTATTTGTGCAATTAAGTGTTAAAATAAATAAAATATTCATCACCATTTAAGATAGCATACCAAAGATGGGCAATTTTTATTAACTCGTGCGAAGCCGGGGCGGACCGCCAGTATTGTATATCCCAATAGTTTACCACTCTTAATAACTATGATGTGATGACCTTCTGATGGTCAAAACTCAATAGATGATCTCATCCAATTTATATAACTGCTTCAACAATTTACAGAAACAGTTGTAAAAAATATTCAGCGAAACTAGAAATGTGTGTCGAACCAAACGTGACGAATCTTAGTTTCTGCCAGTGATCGATGCTCCGGTTTTTTTTCGGAGTCATGGACGATTAACTGTGCGATTGTTGTGTTTGCGGAAACTGTGACGACACAGATTGATCTGACGGCTTCAGGGGTTTCTGACCAGAGGCCCATTGGCTGTTCCACTACTGAAGCAAAATATCGATCATTATGCAGACACCACATTGTAAGCAAACACGAAAACAGGTGCTTAAGGCTCTGGGCATGGATGAATTTCCCTACAAACATAATACTAAAATGATTTGTAATTTAAGCATATTTTCACCATCCTTAATAATAACCACCTATCACAATAAGCTGGTGTTTTATTTCTTTAATTTTCCGATTTACCTATGCCATAGATAGTCGCTGCATCTGACAGACATCTTTTTCGGGTGTAACCTTTGGTGTAACTAACGCATGCCTCCCAAGACCGGATCACTATTAGGCCCGAGATCATGGAAATGAGAAATGAATCACAATAATAAATATTACTTAATTGATTTATTTTAGAACAATATTATAACTAGTTTAGATTTTTACCTATTACCGTCCCGTCCTTGATATTCCATAAATCTAACATAAAAATATAAAAAAACTTGCATAATAAATAACTTACAATACTACTTCAAAAGTATCAGCGTTGTACTATGTGAGTAGATATTTATTATCGTGGTCCGCCATTCTTAACGGAATCCAAAAATTTGTGGTTCTGCTTACAAAATCATACAGTAAACAGCAGGACGTATGCTGGGAAGTCTTGCAAAGCAACTCAGCTCTACATAGGTACTATAGTTAGTTATACCTAGGTACCTACAGACAGTGTTGTGTTGCGTTTGAACTGGTAACATTACCCCAACATTCTACGGTAGCCTTGATGCAATGCAAGTAGGGTGACTGGCGCTATTGAACGCTTGGTTTTACAAGGAAAATCGCCTCGGTTTGTAATTAATTTGCAAACTTATTCATTCATTCAATATGTTATGTTGTAATTAAACAAGTTTTAAAGAATGAATAAAAATAAGAATACTTTATTAAATGCATGCTTTATAAGATAATGGTAATCAAATCAAAAATCAAAAGAAAACTACGATAGTTTAGTTTATTATTATGTGAATACCTACTGAAACGTGAAAACCTTATCACGTTAGATTAAAAATAAATTTAATTTTACAAATTTTTATAAACCTGGGCAATATTTATGGAACACCTCTTTGTATTAGGATTTACAAAATAAATTCTCGAATAGACTGCACCCTTTCGCCTTATCCATCCTTCCAATCGTTTGATTGGACTTACTATAAATGATGACAGTTTATGACTCATCGCGCCGTCCACCCATCGAACCATGTGTGGAGTGAGACCTTGCGAATCAATGATCCTACGAGTAGTCCATTCCACTTAGAAAAGGAAACCGGTTCGCCCACTCGTTGCCGTCAAACGTCGTTTAAGTTTACGCGAATTACGTGTTTCCCAGCTTTATCGTCTGGATATTGCTGATTCATTGCCAAGATAAGGCGAACAAAAAACAAAACTCTAATGTTTGAAACGAGACGTCGCGTCGTGTTTAGGGACTGCTGCTAATGAACCTCTCACTGGAAGGCTACAAATATTGCAAAGGCGACTTACAAAGATACAAAACTGCACTTCGAAATTGGAACACAGACAGGACCAAAGAGAAAGTAGACCACTACAAAGCCAACCGCGGAGGCGTCATCGCTTCCATTTTCGAAAAACCATAACGCATACGACATCCAACATCTAAAATGCTTTTACGAAGTTCAATGTCTCTGTTATCGGTGAGATCTGGTCATGGGCCCTGTTGCGTTCACGTCAGGGCTTCCAACCGTGGAGCACCTGCTTGAGACAATTGCTACTTTCGAGCTCTGCAGTACGAATAACGGTTAAACGCACCATGAAATGAAATGAACCACTGGCTTTGTTGAGACAAATCTTTAAAATAGACTTTGTTTTTATTGCTAACTAGCGGTCCGCCCCGGCTTCGCACGGGTATTAAACAAAAATTTCAGAAATTATACACACTAACACGATGGGTTTCACAGTTTTCATACGGATCCCTTACTTTTTTTAGCAGAATTGGGGTTTTTGATATTGACTTGGCACTCCATAACTGACACTGGCCGTTAAGAAAAAGCAAGCACCGTGCGCTATTATATAAAACCTCTTTTTCTATTATGACGCGCCATAATAGAAAAAGAGGTTGAATATACGGCGCGCGGTTCAATTATTGAATTTTTCATGCGGATCCCTAACTTTTTTGAAATTATTATATAGCCTATGTTCATCACGGAAAACTTAGGATTCTAATGGTGAAAGAATTTTTCAAATTGGTCCAGTAGTTTCGGAGCCTATTCAATTCAAACAAACAAACAAACAAACAAACAATCAAATCTTTCCTCTTTATAATATTAGTATAGATGATTCATTTGAATGTGGAATAAGAAAACAAATGAATTGAACTGTTGTGCTTCTGGGCATTGTCCTGGTTATGCAGTTGAAGACAATACCGTTACGATCGAACAGCACCGAATCGGCAATGACACGATGTAAATCGATTTTGCACGATTCCAAATCCAAATTGTGAAAGACGAATCTTTGACGATTGTGTTGGTAACCGCTTTTGGAAGTCTTCAGTCAAAAACATAAAATAATTCGTACCTTCGGAATAAACATTTCGAAAGATGAGCAGCTGCATTGAAGTAACATCCAAATGCAGTAATGGTTGCGCAAGCGAACAGGCCACGTGTATCTCGTTTGATCATAATGTGCATCTTATAGTTAGTGCAGCTTTCAGATGTTTTGTATTATTATCCCGGCCTCAATGTGATGAATGGGTAGGGTAGGTATATAAATATAAGAAAGATGTAACAAGAGTGTTCTTGTTTCTTTTACTTTCGTTGAAGCTAGTGGGTACTTAGTTCGTAGGAATAAAAACTCTTGTATGTAGTGGGTCTCCCTCGTTGGACCTAAGTATAGGTACTCAGAAAATCTAAGTTTCTAATTCGTTTTCGTGCAAATGCTAATCTTGTGCAGAAAAGAAACTCATAGGTCGTTTACCTATGAGTTTCTTTTTTGCTAACCCCAAAACTATTTTTGGAAAATTTAAAATAAGGCCTTTAATAATTTGAAAATGAGTATCAAACACACTCTTCTCTTCTTTAATAATAACTTAACTGCTGCGTCAAAATATTCATTAAAGCTGTAAAATGTTTTAAATTGAAGTAGGTAATTAAAAAGTTTAAAAGGTTTAATCATTTAGTTTAGCCATAACATTTCTCTATGTCAGTGGGTACAAAAATGATTATTTACCTATAGATTTTGGGTGCCATCACAAAAAATTCTAATTTACATTATCAAATAATACACCTATCTGTTCCTGTTTCATAATTTTATTTTATGTTTTTCCTTAAATATCTTCAGTTTTCTTTAAGTTTTATTAATTAAAAGTTATTCTTAGTTTAAATTAAGTAGTTGTTAACTATAAAGAACTGTTACTCATTTCTCCTCCGCAAGCAAGCAGTATTTTTAGCCACTACATGTGTGGCGTGGCGAGTACGAGGACACATAAATGATTAAGTGTTAGTACATAAGTTAGGACATAAAGCGTGTAAAACTGTATGTTCTCCTAATAAATCAACATATAAGAAATATGAGGAAACTCACAAACAACCTCACTGTGGTATCTACTTGCGACTTGATTAAACTATTGGCAACCACACGATGATCAGAATAATAAAATTCCTATGAGGCATATTCTACTGTGCAAGGAATAAAATTATACAAATTGAATTATCAAACAATGACTGCTTTGTTATTAATAGTAACCTCAACTGCTATATATCTCCATAACTTAACTACCTACTTACATAAACTTACTAATATTATCAGCGTACCTAACCAGTAACCACTTTAGTTTAGGAACATAGTTAACGCACGGGTTTGCGTGAATATTATTTTTGTGTAGTTTATATTATAGAATATATTTTTTTTGCTCTCTTTATGGAATAAAAGTAACAGCAAAGTAATTCGCCGTTAATTGTTAAGCACTTTCTAACAATTTACGGAAATACTAACATTAGTTTACTAGTATTTTTTATATGCGCAAGAGCGAGAACATTTCGGAAATTACAAAATTTCGGTCTAAAATAATTTTTCCCAAATGCTTCTAAAATACAATTGAACCGAAGTAGGTTTTATTTGTTATAGTTTTCCGTAGTTTTATTCCTCATTCAACGGAGAAAAATTTTAAGACAAAAAAAAAATAAAACTGTTGTTACTTGTTACCCATAGAGTGATCAACCGTTCACCTTACAAAGTGATAGCAGAGAATAACTACATAGATAGCAGTAACGGCGATAGGGAGTATATTATTGAATAGTTCTGTTCAGTTTTTTATAACGTGAGGGAATTATTCTTATCTCACCATTTTTTAGATTTTTAGTAAGGGAAATCATTCCTATATCATAAATAACTCGAACGTAATAAAAAACCGTATCTACTATCAATGTTATTTTTATTTATTTAGCTCCATTCATATCTACCAAATCTTTAAAGTTCTATTTGATAATGATAGTGATTATCGTACATAATCAGCATCGACATAAAGTATCTAAGTAATACCTATCTGTGGTACTATGTTGGTTGCGTGGAATGAGAAGGTGAGTATCAAACTAGTAGTCCGCCCCGGCTTCGCACGTGTATTTAACCATAATTTACACGTTGGCAGTAGCGGCGTTAGGGTAGGGCGCGGTTGGGCGACCGCCCGGGGCGCCGGACATAAAGGGGCGCCGCAGGCGCCCCTTGTTTTTCTTCTCGCTCATTAAACGAGGCCTACTTACTCGTAGATAAAAAATAAATACGAAAAAAATATTATATTGGCAACACTAAAATGGAAAGAAGTGTTAAAACGGAGCACTGCACTGCATGCATTTAATTTTACCGGGAATCCCCGACCATTGAGAAAAACATTATCTATCTCTTTTTGAATTCAATTCATGTTATATTTGGTTAATTTTTTTTTTAAAATCGCGACTCACAAAAATTGTATCCAAATAGCAATGCGCATAAAGTAATCCTGTTGTGTAACTATCCATTAATTATAGTGCGTAAGCCCTCACACTGCTTATTCTCCTTAAAATCACAATTCGTCGAAATTCGTCTTTGAGCGCTTAGCGCGTCGTCGATGGCTCGCTTGCGCTCCGTGCCATTCGATTCCTATTGTGTAGTGTACCTACATTGTATGTAAGTGAGTTAGGTGCTCGCATCGCATTCACATTACTCGATATTCTTTTTCTCTGTGACTCTGTGACCGAAAATGTCACAAAAAATTCCGCGGCTCGCTCCGCTCGCCGTTCATTCTTAAATTTTCTAAGCTTTTTAACAGGCTTCCGGTTTTCTTTTTTTATATCTAAACTTTTTTGTCATTTTCCCCAAACCTCAAAATTACCACCGCTAAGCCTCTAAAATTTTCGGGTTCGGTAATCATAATATTTTGTCACACTCTTGATTCTATTTTACAGAAAATCCGATAAAGTTAAAAAAAAAATGGCGGATCGCTTCGCTCGCCGTTAATTTTTTAGCATTTTGGTCGCTATACTTTACTTGCCTTTCGGAAATATGTCAATGTCAAATTTGGCGGCGTGACATACAATAAGTAGTAGGAGTTATTTTGTTCTTAATTTTCAAAAAACTTAATTGTGCTTACACACCAATTTATAAAAACTCCACTTTCTGACATTTATAATGTATTCATTTTCAACCATTTCCAAAGGCTGCAAACACTACAATATGTGAAGGCTCGTTCCACTCGCTGTTATTTATTTTTTCATACTAGTATGTTTATTAAGTTATTTCTTTTTTAGCCTTTTTTGTATATCTAACATTTTTGTCTTTGTTGCTGGCACACCACACCAAACTCCAAATTTACCAATCATCGCAGTCTTTGAAATATTCGGAGCTCTCCCTATCAATGTAGGTATGTAGGTCACACTCTTGCATAATTATTTACAAAATATAGAAAAAATCAGATAAAGTTAAAAAAATCGCGGCTCGCTCCGCTCGCCGTTACTCACAAAGAATTTTTATAAGTACAGTTTATTATGGAAGGTTTTTGGTTGAAAACCTCTTCGGGTACTATACCAATCCACGCTATGCTGCAAATACACCATAGATCCTTTTTTTTGCGGACCAGGTAAAAAGGAAAATTTTAAACACTTTCAGAATGAATTTGATAAAGTTAGGGTACCTACATATTCAAGGCTAGACCCAGGTACGACAACGACTTGCGAAAGACATTTACTAATTAGTTATTTTATTCATTTCTTATGTCCAACCGCGGACTAGCATTATGAAGATGATGCATGTTGACTCGGGCGGGTCAAAGGCTCGAAATTTTGTAAATGTAATAATTGTAATTTTGAATACCTACATAGGTACATAAAAGTATGTGTAATGAGAGTGATTATTTTTTAATAAAAGTTTTCGTGTCACAATAGTTTCCATTTCCTTCTACATTTTTAGCCAAGGGCTTGCGGTTACACTTGAGTTTAGCCGGCTAAAGATAGACGAAACTAACATTAACACCACCTCGAAGATAAACCTAGGTTTAGCCGGCTAATCTTAAGTTTATGTTCACACCCACCTTTAGCCGTAACATATAAATATCAAAGTGTTTAATTTCCTTGAGACCTTAGGACTCTTGGACACGTCACAAAATATAAATTACATATCGTCGGCTAGCAAACAACACCGCGCAAGTAAAATTCTACTACTTTACAGGAGAGCCGAAAAACTGTTTTATTTTATCATTTTAAAAGTAAATAAGCTGAATATCATCCTATATCATTAGCTAAGTCCTATCAATCCTCTCAATCATCAAAATCTTAGGAAATCTTTTTCCTATTACTTATATTTGATTTGTGCGGTGTTACAGATTCATAAGGCTGTATTACCAGATACATGTGCGGTGTTTTTTTTTTAAATTACTTTGTATATCCTTTATATTTTGGCAAACACTACACAGTTTACATTAACAAGTAAATACAGCCTTATTCTGTGTTTACTTGTTGTTGTTAATAAAACATTGATAAGGAAAAAAATATTATTTAATTTTCAAAGACTAAGAAAATTTATTTATTGAAAAAACAGTTTTGAATAGGTAACTTAATATCAGGGGATTATAACTAATTAATTAAAAAAGATATCATAGATACCTACAAGTAGGTACTTAATTACATAGATGACGGAGTCGCTAGAGGAGCTGAACCGGATGCTGGAAGGTCTAGCTTCTTCCCGATGTATCGGTCTTGGGATGAATTTGGATAAAACCAAAGTCATGATCAATGGCCACATTGATCCAAGACCGGTGATCGTACATGGCCACCTTCTCGAAACTGTTTCTGAGTACACTTACCTCGGGCAGATTTTGCAGTTGGGTACAAACAATTTCGAGAAGGGGAGGATCCAGCTAGGCTGGGCAGCGTTCGGAAAACTACGTCGAGTCTTCTCGTCATCCATACCGCAATGTTTGAAAACGAACGTTTTTAATCAGTGCGTCCTACCAGTCATGACCTACGGAGCTGAGACGAGACACTCACGATAGGGTTGGTCCACCAGTTCAAAGTCGCTCAGCGAACTATGGAAAGATCTATGCTCGGGGTTTCTCTGAATTTGCCGGCCATATATCGCGAAGAACCGATAACCGCTGGGGTAAACGTGTTCTTGAGTGGATACCGCGAATCAGTAAACGTAGTGTAGGATGCCCTCCTGCCAGGTGGGATGACGATCTGCGAATGACTGCTAGCAGATGCTGGATGCGACAAGCTGAAGACAGGGCGCTGTGGCGCTCATTAGGGGAGGCCTATGTCTAGCGGACTAATATAGGCTGATGACGATGATGATGAGGTACTACTCATGACATTCATGTCAAGATTAATTTCAGTGACAGGCCGGAGCTTAGGCTGGTTATCAGTGTATGCTTGTGATGCACATAAATGTGGAACAGGGACTTCTGTCTTCGTATGGTTAAGCATCTGTTTAAGATTCAAGCAATCGACGTCAAATGAAACTATACTCATTTTAATCAATTAATGATCCAAGACTGGTAATAAGCATTGTCATTAAGAAAGGAAAATTAAATGTGGCTTGTAAAATTAATGTAACCAATTATTCTTACAAAGTTTTATATTTTTCCAGTATTCTTCATTTTTGTACGATTGCATTTTCACTCGTCAATTCTTTAACCAAATCGTCTCTTCTTCGTCACACATTGTTAGAAGGAACTCTGTAATGTAATAAGGGTATTAGGCAAGGTAAAACACCGCTCAAATCGCAAACAGAAACATTAAAACACCGCTCAAGACAGAAGCACAGATTTAAGATGATCTAGCAGATTAATACCTAAATAAATTGATACAATTGTACGCATAATCAATAACTTACCCTTTTATCTGCGTCTTCTGTTAACTTTTATCACTTCTTCACTGATCTTATTAAGTAAAAACGAACTTTTAACTTGACAGCTTCTGAACCGCGTAAAAAAGTATGACGGAATGACGACTTGTGCGGTGTTTCACAGAAAACTGACTAACGCAGTGTTACAATTTTTTGAATAACTACTCCTGATTGGTCGATATGCTTGAATCTGATAGGTAGATTGAAGCGCGCGTTTAAACTGCATCCAATGGTATTAAAATGTCGATACCGCCAAATTTCGACTCGCGCGGTGTTGTTTGCTAGACGACGATGTACCTAATACTGGGAAATAAAGTGATCACTTTGATTTTTGTTTACTTCAATCTTCGTAAGGTAAATTAAAGAAGCGAACAAGAAACTTTTACCTTGTTAGATTGTTAGTTCGAGTTGGAGCATAACACGTCTCAAATCTTTTTATCGTCTAGCTATACATATAATCTGATATGTTGCAGTACGCCTTTTTACAACTAATGATTGACAATTTGGAGACTTGGAGGTTTGTTGTACATGCGTACAAATGTACTTTAATCTTGGTTGGTAGATTTTCAACAGCTCCTGATAGGCAAACCTAGTAAACCATGGTTTCGGTCTGATTGTGGTGAAAACGTAAAGAGCGTGACAAATGTTGTTCCGGCGAAAACTGACGTCTACCGTGATACACCTACAATTAGAGCCACGGTAATTTGGGCCAGAGAGGTCAAGTTACAAACTGTTACATAGACATAATACTTAAAAGTCTAAACAGTTATTCAGATTCAATAACTATATTTCTTTAGGCTTACAAAATAAGCACTTAGAAAAGTCAAACGTGTTAATCTTTCAAGTTTTCAGTCTTGTTTTTAACAGTCTTACTATTTATGACACGGCCATCATCTTAATTTATACTAAGCTACCAAAATAACTTTTGTTATGAAATATGTTGTGAAGGTACAGTGCTGAACGCACTTACAGTATTTACAGTATGGAATAGTATAATGTAACTGTATCAGTTTTCACCCTTTACATCATTGAGTGAAAAGTACGAGTAAAAATATAACTACTATTTTAGTGGTTCTCACATAAGGCACTACCTGACCGAAATCTGCGCCCACACATATTTATCTTTTTACGTTGAACAAAGGAAATTTCTAAATTGTTTTTCGGGAATTTGTGACAACTATAAACTTTTTGAAATGCCTTTTAACGTTTAATAACGTATAATAGTTGACAACGCTACTTTGAGTAGGAGAAACGTCTCAATATTATTTTATTTAACATTTTTTTGAAAACTAACAAGGTAATTAAAAAAAAATATAAAAAAGTTATAAGACAAAAACGATGTGATTATTATTATTATTCCGTCTATAGCCGCTCTCGTATACCTTGTCCATCTAGGATGGTTGAGCCCTTGTACTGTTGTGTACCTATGCACCTTGTAGAGGTACCTGTACCTACTGTACTGAAGAGGTATTCGTGACGTCATCAGGCGACACAGTCGGGTGAACAACCTCAGAATGCACGGCACGACCGCTTGCTGTCGAGATCGTGATCGTGATCCACGGTCCTCAGATCCTATTCCTTACAGACTAGACTAGGTACTTATAGCCTGACAATAAAATAAATATTGCCGCAACGCAATCGACTAAAGCCCGTAACACACTAAGCGGTTGGCCGCCCCGAGTCGAATAAAACGCGCGTTGAAATTTTGTGGCGAATAAGTGCATTACAAGCGGTTGCATTTTAACTTTGTCATAGACGGCGTGTCATAGATGGCGTAAATTACAAATATTTTATTCCATGTATAAAGCAGATAAAGTTATTTACCACAAAAAATATTATTCTCGCAACCCTTGACGATCACCTGGAAAATCGGCTAGCCGTGCGGTTTGCAACAGTCTGCAGTTAGCTCAATTGTAAATACTAGTTCTAATTTGTTTATTTAATAATACTTTTTCTTTTTTGTTAATATATATATATAAACATAGATAAATATTTTTATCATACATTGAAAACGACTAGAACACACTGAACAAATATCTGCAGATCGTACAAATATTTGGCCTACGGCGGAAATCGAACCCGCAACCTCCTGGCAGGCGGACCTTCGCCCACCACGCCACAGAGGTCGTCTATACAACCGTTACTGTTATTTCCCGGAAGTTGTCACAGCAGCCTGGTGTCTAATAATTTACTTTCAATAGCTCTAAGTTTGCGAAATTCTACTCCAACGGATGCCTAACCTAGGCAGTATTGCATGACTTCACCGTTCACATTTTAACAAAATAATAAGCTTGCTAGAGAACAATGAATTTTCACTACAATGCAAATAAGCGACAAGGCCGCGGGTAGCTTCGCTTCACAGCTCACAACAGGTGTTTTAATAAGAAGGACGCATAAGTAGATAGTTATAAAATACTAGCGGCCCGCCCCGGCTTCGCACGGGTATTAAACAAAAATTCCAGAAATTATACACACTAAAACGATGGGTTTCACAGTTTTCATACGGATCTTTACTTTTTTTAACAGCATTGGGGTTTTTGACATTGACTCGACATTCCAAAACTGACACTGGCCGTAGAGAAAAAGCAAGCACCGTGCGCTATACAACCTCTTTTTCTATTCTGACGCGCCATAATAGAAAAAGAGGTTGAATATACAGCCCACGGTTCAATTATTGAATTTTTCATGCGGATCCCTAACTTTTTTGAAAATATTATATAGCCTATGTTCATCACGAAAAATTAAGGATTCTAATGATGAAAGAATTTTTTAACTCGGTCCAGTAGTTTCGGAGCCTATTCAATTCAAACAAACAAACAAACAAACAAACAAACAAACAAACAAACATACAAACAAACAAACAATCAAATCTTTCCTCTTTATAATATTAGTATAGATTAAACATTTGTTAATACGGAAACAGACATAAAATTCACATTGGGGTGTGGGCAATAAATGATTTTTTTATTTATATATTTGATTGATGCCCTAACAATTTTTAAAATAAGAATTAGTTATCTGTTTAAAAAATCTGATGTACATTTTTAAGAGTAAGGTCCATAAAAACTAAGGTGCGCTACAGCACCATAAAGAGGTCGTGGATCTGTGATTTTTTTTTCGTAAAAGCAAAAACACTTCGGCTTATTCCCAGAGGTCCATGATTATATTGTTTTGTAATTCCCAAAAGGTCCATGAGAAATATTTCTTAAATTTGAAATATCCATACATGACTTTCCAATCTTATCGAGAGCGGGCGAAATGAGTTGGAAGACGATGTGTAGGTAAGGTACTGTAGGTATATCATACTTAGTTGCACACTTATTTGGGAAATAATTAACAAAGAAATAACTATAGAATAAGCGACTGGCGGTGTTATTGCTCAAGATCGATCTCTCTCAGGCAACCTTTCAATAGGTGTACCAATGGCTAGGTACACCTATGGAAAGGTTGCTTGAGTTACTATTAACTCTAACTTTTAACTAAGTTATTGTGGTTGTGTAGCAAATAGTAAATTAATTTATAAAGATTTACTTGGGGATTATATAACACTCACAAAACCTTCAAAATTTTTTCTTTCTACTCTGATTAAAACACGAATTTTAAACAAAATAGTAAGTTGATGCAAATATTGCTATTAAATAATGTATGGAACAGGTTTTTGCGGTGTATGGATAATCTAGATCAGAATCTAAGTGATTCATGACATGCCATGGGAATCTAGACCTAGGAATAGATTACAGTGCTCCACTGCAACCTATAGGGGAAATGGCGGAAATTAGATGACCTGATGCAGACTGATTTGATGAACATAGGCTATAGAATATTTTTAAATAAGTTAGGAATCCGTATGAAAACTTCAATAATGTAACCTAAATACCCCCGTGCGAAGCCAGGGCGGACCGGTAGTGTATAATATTTTAATTTTAGTAATGTTTCTTTCATAAAAAAACCTGTAATGATGTTTTTCATAATAATTAAATAAAATCAAAATTGATTGCAACGACCGTAGCTGTAACGTACATTTTCAATCAGAGACTTTACGAATTGGTGTAGTAGTTACGGATAGTATTAAATTCAAACAAACGATCAAATCTTTAGTTTTTTTAATATTATTGTATAGAAGTACAAACGTTTCTTTTTAACTTTTTTTCGGGTTTTCGTTTCTTTTTAACTGGCTTCTAAAAAGTAGGAGTTTTGGATGCTTGTCTTTTTATGTACGTTTGTCGATTTCTCCCTTAATTAAGTACCAATTAATTAGTAAAATTATTTCACTTTTACAAAGAATGGTCCCAAGGAGGTTCCATAAATTTATTCCCTAGGGATTTAATGCTATCCCGCAAGCATAAAAACAGTGTAAAGTTATGGGAGTCGAATTCGATGTTTAGTTGTTATTTTGATTATGTAAGTTAATTGTTTGCGACGATTTTGATAGGACGGTGTGTTCGTTAAGCGACAAAGTCCTTGAAAAAATCTTAGCAATTCAATTATTATTTCAAAAACTTTACTGACAATCCATAAGACCCCGATAAGTAGAATAAGCCACAGCTAGCTAGACACGGAGACAAAGCAGTTGTTTTCATTCAACACTCATTCCTTGAACACAGGAAGCTATGTCAAGCGTATCATAAAGCGAGGAATTCGTCGTGATCAGACTTGGTAACGACACCTTGCCGAACCTATTTGAATAAAGCTGTGTTGCCATCTGGAATTTCCAAAATTAAATGGAAATTCCTAATACATTACATGTATGTATAATAGTAATGCAGTAGTCTAATTGGGTTCTGCAATTAATTATTATTTTCTTTGTTAATAACATAAGTAGATTAATTTTTATCTACATAATTATAATTATTGTAATTTGCGTGTTTAAGTTCATTATTTTGTAGTTTTAAGCTTGTGGTGTGGGTACTATATAGCTGACTGATACATAGGACAATATATTAAATATAATTTTTGTTTTTATATTCATAGAAAACTACTAGAATACACTAAACAAACATCTGCGAATCGTACAAACATTTGTCCCGATGCGAGAACCAAACCCGCGCCACTTCCTGCCTGCGTCACAGGCGGACCTTCGCCCACCGCGCCACAGAGGTCGTCATATTTGGAGGCATCTGTAATATTCTGGTCTTACTGTAAATAAATATATGAATATTAATTTCTGAACCCCAGCTTTAAAAACCGAAGCGCTTGAACCCTATCAAGAATATCTAAGTAGATATTTTAGGACGACAAGAAGTGGGAACATAATTTACCTATGTCTTATGTGTAAGGCGATGATATTCTAGCCTGCTCAGTTAATAGTTATAGCTAGGTAGGTATCTGAACTTTACCATATATTCAACCTACAGTCCGTAAATCATCCACCTCCACACTCTGTATACGGAATATCTCAGAAAATCAAGCATAGCCGTTATGGATCATCGAAATTCAAATTCATCATCAAAACAAAGCAAACCCGGTGTTTATAAGAAAGAAAGAAATATCAATTTATTTGGCCAAAACAGGTAGGTACATCTAAAACAAATATAACATAAAAAGAAGAAAAAATATTACAATATACAGCACAGATTAAACAAGATAAGACTTAATACGATTAGCGTCTGTGCTGTGCTGGCCCTGTCGGCCAAAGTGTCAAACTCAGCTTTGTGCTAAACCACGGGAAAGCGCAGATCAGCGCTGGTTTTCAGTTTGATCCTGTTTTAGTGGTATCACGAACGCGGAAAAGGGCTTCTCAAGACAAATATAACAGTACGGTATCGACAAATTTTTAATTTCGCAGCCCATTGTCCCCTTTTTGGTCTACGCAAACCCATAGAACTAACACGTAAAAGAGAAGGCCTACTATGCCTCCACTTTTCTTCGGCCATAGTTCATAACTGCGGTATTTTGATTCAGGCGTTTTTGTCCGTTTTTTCGACGATAACCAACCAAGCGTGACGATTTAACGGACGTCTGGCGACCTGCCTTATTACCAAGGTAAACACGTGCAGGGAATCTAAATGGAACGCGTCATGCTGGGCATTTTGGGCTCCTTGTTATCGCTATGAATACAATCACAAAAATTCTAGGTGGTCGGTCGAGAAGCGTTATAGATCGTTATTTTACTGTGTGACTTTCATGAACGGCTGGCCGATTTTAATGATTTTTGATTTGTTAGATTGGTCTCCGTCCTGTCAAACAATTAGCATCTACTCGTATCTGTGCATAAAGTTAAGGAGGTTGAGTCCCAGAATAGAGCCTTAACACATAGAAGAGATATTTACTATGTGTTTAAGGCCATTAGTATCTAGTCATCTGCGTAAGAACGAACACCTCATAAAACATCCTTCTTGGATGTAAAGGCCATTGATGATGATGATGTTTATGTGATGACCTCTGGTGGTGCCGTGGTCGAAAGTCCGCCTGCGGGTTGCGGGTTCTATATTCTGAAGCCTATGTTCATCAAGGAATATTTTGGATTATAATGGTGAAAGAATTTTTCAAATCAGTCCCGTAGTTTCGGAGCCTTTTAAATTCAAACAAACATCAAATCTTTCCTCTTATAATATTAGTACATATAGATAAAGACGTTATATATCTCAGGATAGTCTGCAACAGTCAGCAGCAGATGTAGCTCAAAGAGAAACCACAGCACATCCACATCGCAGCTATTTTGTGTTAGAATTACCTTAAATTATTGTTATACCTGTATTTCTCTTCATCGAGCATGTCGAACGTCCCCAATCATGTCACTCCACCGCATTCCACACGAATCAGCAACGCAACACTGCGATAGATGCCCATAGATCGTGACGGAATGAATGGGGTGCGTGAATAGGCAGGAAGTCATCCAAGTGCAAGGGCGCGTATGTAGAGGTTCGGAGCGTGCGCAAGCTCAATAACGAATTTGACTAATGAACCATTCACAGATTTTAAAAATGTATAGGTAATATTAGAGTTTTTTGTAAAAAGCGTGCGAAGCCGGGGCGCTAGTAATAAATAATTTTGGACAATCCACATCAGGGAAGTTTGCGGCATTGCCACCATTAAAACCACGACAACTTTGTTATGCCTCCGTCTTGATGATGCCATCAACATTATGAAAACTTTTGTAGGTACTACCGAGCATTTTATTTTGGTATACCTAACATTTTATTAATGTCACCCAAAGTGTGTGTGGGTTACATTTTATGTAAGTTATTCTTATGCCTTCATTAGTTCCCAATTAATTCTAAAGATATATTACCTTCAGAATTAATTGGGACCTAACAGAATTGTATTTCATTACATACCTACACAGTTTGTAAAGCTTCGGTAGTGTCATCGTATTAAAATGTGTTTATGACTACATTACAGACTGGCTACTGACTTACATACCAGGACACGGAAAACCTACTGGAAATGTTTCGTGATAGCGCACACAAATAACCCTACCTCCATACAACATACATCACGTGAAAATTAATCAACATTTGCAACATAAATTAACATTTTGAGATCTTAAATTTATACAATAAAAGAAAATCTATATTTTATTGAATCACTGACTAAGTAGTCTGTGTGATTTTCCATAAGGCAAGAGCGAAATCCCCTAACACAACTATCTCCATACTTAAAAGGGGATTTCCAAAGCAATTTAAGGATTTGTATAGATTAAGTTAAAGAAATAAACTATTTTATTTATTTATTTATGATGTTTATTGTAATAATGATTATACATTTTGACGTTCCTTTCCTTGTTATAAGATTATTGTCCAATAAGATATATTTCTAACTTTTTTTTGTTTTCCTTTTCCAGGGAACCCAGGATAGCAAAATAACATTCACCAGTACAGAAGAACCAATTCGATCTTCAAAACCGATTCCAGATATTCGTCTTGTTGATGGTCCTTCGATCCTTGTTGGCAGAGTTCAGGTCTTGCATCGAGGGCAATGGCGATCTGTCTGCACCAACTCAAGGAAGTAAGTACACCACTATCAAATCGTTTTGGATAAATGAGTTAAAATGGAAAGATATTTGTAAAACATTTGATTACAAAGAAAATTACAATCCAATTAGAATTTGTATTTACAATAGAAACAATTGTGCTGACTGCAGACTGATGCAATCAATCAACAGGTAACTCAACTGATCCATCAAAGTGTATTTTCTGGTTGATGAAGTTCGATAGAGCGATGATTCATATTTTTTATGCTTTTTTCGAACGGAAGCTTTGCAACTCCGTGACTAAACCTGAAAGTGAAAGTTTAAGTTGCATAAGTAGATTCAACGAATATTTTGTGTTTTTCAGTTGGACGATCAACGATATGGAGACTGCATGTAGACAACTGGGCTTCATGGGCGGATCCTTCTATAACTGGATGGATCGACAGCCAGGCAGAAAACCACGACTACTTTTCGAAGAGCCCAGTTGTAAAGGTATAGAGCACGATCTATTCCAATGCGACTGGAACTCCAGACAACTCGGGTCAGGCGTCTGCGACTATCATCCAGATCTCGGAATACAATGCTTGCCTCATCACGATGTCAACGAATTGGGCACCACGGGACGACATTGGAGAGGAATACGTTTCGAAAATGCCGTCTTTGAGAGAATACTTACATCAGGCAACACACTTTATGTCCCGACTTCACTATCAAGATTTACCCATGTTGCTGTAAAAAACGCCGGCTTAGGCAGAGATAATAACGCGACCAGTGCCTTAGATATAATAGGAGTTCCGCCAGTTATGGAAGACATTGAGGTATCAAACTCAGCGTTCAACGCGATAAACGTGACATCACCCAACGCTCCCATAGTTATCAACAACTGCACGATCCAAAACAATAGAGGTTACGGTGTTTATGTGAATTCCACGTACGGTATGACCAAGATTGAAAGCTGTTCCATTCACGATAATGGCGGGGATGGTGTCAAATACGTGGTGCACGAGATGAATTTGGATGAAAGATTCGATAGAAGTGAAGTATTTGACCTTTGCACCCTGGCGTCGACTCCAACGCAAACATTTCCTATACAAATGTCAATAGAACAATCGAGATATTCAAACATGGAAAGAGACTGTCATCAAAAATTTTACACTAGATCGGGACATGTCCTAACTTTAAGTTTTGTGAAGTTATTAACGAATCAAAATAACACCGGAGAAATATTTGTATATGACGGTCTTACTGTTGATGACAGACTTCTTCTTGCACTGCAAATAAGGAATCATTCACGACCGCAGAGCGTCACATCGACAAGAAACCGAATGTACGTGAGATTCCGCGCAAACACAAGAACTGATATAACTGGATTTCTAAGGCTGACCTCGGGCGCCAGTAAGACGTACGATTTAAACGTAACTGATACCATTATTTCAGACAACAATGGACGGGGTGTGGTCATAGAAAATCTAAGATCTCAAATCCACATTCACCGAACATCTATTTCTAACAATAATCACGTCGCTGGACTGCAAGTTGTAAGTGGCGCAGGAGACGTCAATGTTACTGAAAGCAGAATATCATTCAATCAAGGAGATGGCATAAACGTGACTGTTACTGGCGGAAATAGAAACATTTCAAGAAGTATACTGAGCTCAAATCAAGGTTACGGTATTGCAGTATGGATAAATAACACCCTAGAGACTGAATACGTACCAGTTAATCAAACAACGACGGTTGAGTATTCTGAAATATTCAAAAACCTTGATGTGGGTATTCTACATGGCAATTTTTGTGGCGACAGCTGGGTCAATGTAACAGGAAATTGGTTTAATACAAGCGTAGAAAGCACAATAGAAGTTTCCACTTGCTGGAAGTTAAATAATCCAAGAAGATTGCTCAATTTACAAGTAGGCCACAACCGGTTTTACCAAAACCTAAAAGTACCCCTGAAAATACAACCTGCCTTGAATATTGTTGGGAGAATTGAATACAATTACTTTGAACAAGGAAATTACGGAGCTATTGCCATTCTGAACCGAGTTGACGGAAAATACATAGAAGAATTTGAATTTCTACCGGCTAGATTTAAAATACAGCACAACTACTTTTTTGGAAATCGCGGGCCATTTGTGGTTAATCTTGGTTTATCACCTTACAGTCACATGCAATACATATTATTTACAAGAAACTACCTGCGAGACAATAAAGTAAGGGAGCCTTTTGAACCTTTAGAAGGAATTTCTTCTCGGTTAACTCCAAGAAGCAGAGTTGCAGCAACTATCGTACTAGCGTCAAGCAATGTTGACGTTTACCGAAACATCATAAATAATCCAGAAGCCCAATACGAAATTGGTTCACACGTAGAAGATCAGAGCAAGACAATAAACTGCACCTACAACTGGTTGGGATTCGGTGAGGAAGAAAAAGTATACAATAGATTATTTCACCGAAAAGATCGATATAATTTAGCTAGGATTGTCTACATGCCTTACTTGCTTCACAGCAGCAACCCTGGTGCTACACAGATAAACTACAACTCCTTGTACGTTCCCCAATTTAATGTACCAGGCACATTCGTCGTCGGTGGTGAGGTAGAAGGCATAGAAATACTGAGACAAGGTGAATATGACGTAAATAAAGATATTAACATTCGGCCTGGTGGGAAACTTGTCATACAGTCTGGAGTGACTCTTAAGTTCCCGCCAGCGATTGGAATAATGGTTGCTGGAAAACTAGATGCAAGGGGTAAACGACCTAATGATATAACATTCACCCTCAAAGAAGAAGTTGTAATGTCTAATGAAAGTTTTTATGAAACGGATCCAGACGTTGAAATTACGACTCCTGGCTATTCCGAACCTCTAGTCCCTATTAGACTTTTGGGTGGTAGAACTCAACACGAAGGAAGATTGCAAGTAAGAATTGATGAAAAATGGGGAACTGTATGCAATTACAAGTGGAACATAATCAATGCCGCATTAGTATGCAATCAATTAGGTTTAGCGCTTAACCCAGATGATTGGTTCTTAGAACCAAGTGAAATTCCTAACGCTGGGACGACTGAAGATATAATATTATCTAATGTAGAATGTACAGAATTTGATAATGACTTTACTAAATGCAAAGCTGAAACCAAAGATCACTTTGAGAACTCATGCACTCACGAGAATGATGTAGGTATCAGATGCTACGAGACTAGCTGGGCTGGCTTGAGATTCAGTGTGGTTTCCGAAAGAGCCGATTTACAATACGTTACCATCGAAAAAGCTGGGCTGTTAGATTATTCTTCAAATGTTTTCAAGCCAGCTCTTCAGATAGATTTTGCGCGACACAGTTTGGAAAGTGTAAAGATAGCCAATAATTACCACGATGGTCTAGGAATACTTTACTCTGATTTGTATGGATCTGATGCAGTAAACACCGTACGTAATTCAGAGTTCAGTAACAATAGAGGAAGTGGTATTAGCTTCAAACAGTTGGGCTTAAAAGTGTATGGATCAGTCATTGAGAATAATAACGTAGCTGGAATCACTCATAATCCTCACATAACGGGACTTCAACAGAGAGAAATAGCAGGATGGTTTAATTTAGAACCAGGGTTTAATTTGGACGAGTCAAGCTATCTTCCAATAATGATTCCGGAATATGAAACCGATATCAGTTTGGTGAACGGTGAAACAAGACATTTAGTTTTTACTAAACACTATGGAGAACCGATTAAGAAATCATATAACATTAAATGCAATCCAGGCTACGTTCTAGGACTTCAACTGCTAAATCCTATCCATAATTTCTCATCTGAAAATATTTGCATTTACGATTCGCAAAATATCAACGAGGGAAGTACAAAATGGTGCCTAGATCGTGATTTGTCAACGTTTCCCACGACCAGTAATAGTTTCACCGTCGTGCTTACTTATGAAAGCGGAAGAACAGCACTTGGTGGTGTTGTTTTAGTCGTTAGTACCATTATTGCTCCAGTTCAAAATCTAAGAAACAGAATTGTAAAAGGACCCGTACCGACTTTGCAAGTAGTTAATTCAAAAATTAAAGAGAACACTAAGGGGATCAGAGCATCCTATTATAACAGATATTTAAATGAACTCGGTGATCATTTTCTGCGAAAAGCAAATGAGAGTATCAAGATTTTCAATTGTGAAATAACATACAACAAAGAAGAAGCAATTTACGTTAATACCCCTTTCTGGGATATTCATGATAGCAATATAACAGAAATCACTATAATGGTAAACAATAGTTTGATAACAGATAATGGTAGAGGAATATACCACTTTGCTAGAGATCTTCGAAGCTCTAATAATTTGTATCACTACATTTTGCAAGATAACACAATAGAAAGGAACAAAAATGGTGGTTTTGACGTAAGTTTACCATACGTATGGCAGTATAACGAAAACTTTACTCATTCTGTACACATGTTCAACAATACTTGGCGTAGTAATACAAATTTCGCATTCGTAGTAGATGGACACTTTGCAGAGCTTAACATTACAAAAAATGTTTTCTCGGACAACCTTTGTAAAAATGGATTGATCTCAATACAAGGAATGGAGAAAAAGATGAAAATAGATGGGAACTTGATCGAGAAAAATAGCGGCAATTTCATGGTTAAATTCCAAATGGACAGTCAAAGTGAAGTAATGGGCCTTGTATACGCCGTTTTTGTTTACAACCAAGTAAAAAATAATAAACAGATCACTCATCTAAATCGTGGTATGTTGGTGCGATTGATGGAACCTACATACGTTATTGGCTTTAGGGGAATACAAAAAGTTAAAGTTAGCAGGAATCTTTTTGGAAGTAATGCACAACAGTACACATTACTGGCTGGCATCAAAACCGCAAAAATAAACAATCTGCTAGATGTAACTGAAAACTGGTGGGGAAGTGTTGTCGAAAAAGATATCAAGAATCATATTTTTGATTTTGATGATTGGAACAACCACGCTATTGCGACGTATTTGCCGTACCTGCTGGAAGACCACTTTGATGCTAGCGTCTCTGTTACCTTTAGTCCTGAAACAACGATGGACTTGAACGAACTTGGAGGGAGACTTGTATCAAACCTTACTTTAGATCCACGAAATGTACCGTATGTAGTCAAATCCGACATAACTGTCATGCCAGAAGTGAGCTTGATTATAAACCCCGGCGTTATAATGGAATTTGCACCAAACGTAGGTATTCTCGTTATGGGAACACTTGACGCGATAGGACACAGCCAAATGCCAATAATAATGAAACCATTGACACCACCAAATGACATTGAAATTAATAGGATAGAAAAAAGAGAAGCTGGACAATATTCAGCGAGTCATCAAAAACATCGAAGACAACTAGAGAATATGATTGCGCAAGATTCAATAAGACTTTGTCCCGGAAGAAACTGTTCAATCAGCGATACAGTAATCGAAAGAAATAATGAAGGGTTTCTAGAATATTACAATAAAACAACCCTTCAATGGGTACCTATGTGCGACAGTAGATTTACGGAAAGAAATGCTCAAGTTGTTTGTAGAGAACTAGGCTTTGATCCAATTAACGTTTTCTTTTCCTACGATCGCCGAGTGGAATACCACAGCAACTCTCTTTCGCGCATTTGGTCTTGGCCAGAACCATTACAATGTGTTGGTACTGAAGATCATTATGTAGACTGCCCAATCAGATTAAATGGCCAGCTTTATGGTCATAGACATGAGTGCAAGTGGGATTCAGAATTTGTGTTCATTCATTGCGGCTCACGAAATTTAGAAGAAACTTCAGATTATTGGGGTGGAATTAGATTTGCAAATCCAGAGTTCGAATACTCCTTATACGAACATAGAATTCATGATCACCATACTCACGAAACGGTGAAGAAAATTGAAAGTCGATTGAGGCACGTACAAATTATTGGTGCTGGAATACTTCACAATGAGAAATCACCTGCAGTTCAGGCTATAATTAAAAATCCCCTTATTCGAAATGTTAATATAAGCAAGTGTGCTCATCACGGGATCAATTTGATCTCTCCGACGGATACCATCAACGTAATGTTCAACTCGATAACTGATATACTGGGGGAAGGAATAAGTGCTATATCCCTAAATGGAGAAGGTCGCGAATCGGAAGAATCGAGTTTTTCGCCTTTGAAAGATCTGAGCCTTCCTTACCACTTATTTTCCCTCGTCGACATCTGTGACAGCAGTAAAATGATCATCATTGAAGAAAGAGTACTTGTCTACTACAAGTACGATAACAATCCCGTAAACTGCGTGAAAATTTTCAAAAGCATGTACCGAGTTAAGCCTTTAGGATTCCGATTGCTACAATTCAACCTGTTCAACCATACAAAGAACTATGGTAAACGTGATTCCCTGTCTTTGTACGACGGCGACATCTACAACATCACTGCTCCGTTGATTGGATATTTGGAGCATGGTTCGACTGACGAGAAGAAGCTTTTCAAATCCTATGGGCCCAGTTTGAGTCTAAAACTGTTTGCCAACGGCGCGTCTTCAAATCATGGGTTTATCGCTGAGATTGTCACCCTACCGATATCTGCTATTGGATTGAGTAAGTACAATAACATACCTCGTTGTATAACTTAGTTTGTACCTCAAGATATCTTTAATAACGTACTTTTCTCCAGATCGTGACGTGCAGCATAACATATCAAGCAGTGTGTTTATAAACAATCGAGACGGAGCCATTTCCTATCAATCGGTCGGAGAAGTCAATCCCTTACTGGCAATAACAAGAAATGAAATAAAAGACAATTGTCTCAAATTGTATGGAAACTTTACTTCCTGTGAATCAGCCGTGAAGATCGATGTGCAGAATACTCAGACTTTAGTATTCAGGGTAAGTAAAGTCCCTAAACTTACAAGACGAGAATAATTCCATAAAACAAAATCTGGTAAAACTTAACTATGTTTTATCTCTTTCAGAATAACTTGGTCCAAAATAACGTCGGTGGCTTACTAGTTCGCTCCGATTCGAGAGGATCAGCGACCTCCCTGCGTGGCTGGATCCACAACAATCTCTTCTTCGCCAATCACGACCTCCCATGTCTTAAAGTAGAAGGGCGTCAATCCACACCCTACCAAGAAGTCACAATATACCGCAACTATTTCACTCGCAATCGCGTCCAGTTCCATGACGTCATAGTTCTTCGCCAAGTCGTCTCCGCATTCAACTATAACTATGTGCACGATAATACTGGTCAAAGGATTCTTGAGGTCTCCGGATTTGATAAAGTTAGGATGCCTATCTATCAGACCACGTCGCACAATGGGTTTTACAAGTGAGTTATTTGTTGCTACTAAAAGGTTCTTGTCTGTTAGCGACATTGTCTGTTGATAAATTACTTAAATAACCGTGCGACTTCGCACGGTAATTAAACAAACCAATATTTCGAAATTTAATTTTAACACAAACATTTTGAAAATTTAATTTTAACATAATATACACGTTGGGTCACATTATACTATAGAAGATTTCATACTGATCCTTAACTTTTTTTAAAAATTCTATAGGATTTGTTTATTAGAGATAATGTAGGGTTCTAATGGTGAAAGAATTATTAAATCGGTTTAGTATTTTCGGAGCCTATTCAATCCAAACAAACAAACAATCAAATATTTCCTCTTCATTATTTAGTATAATATAAATAGACCATACGGTATGTATGGTATTTAATACCTAGGTACTATAGATAATGCTGCGTGAATTGTCCTGCATTATTTATATACTTGATGTGATGATTTCAGAAATTTCGCTTTAGACCGAGAAGGTCGTGCGACAGTCGTGGCAGGAACAGCTGGTCAAAGTTACGTGGACAATATATTTTTCAACCCTGATAATGATTACGAGATGATAACTATCAACAAGTCTATGTAAGTATTATTATCACATCATCAGCCTTTAATAGTCCACTGCTGGACGTAGGCCTCCCCTAATGAGCGCCATAGATGGCATTATTCAACATTTAGGGGTTATTGCACATAATCCCCATGCTGGGCATGTGGGCTGGGGGTCGCAGTTCGGTAGAGCTGTTATGCAGAGGGCGCTGCTGCCAGGCCCCCCGGTGTGTCTCCCTTAGTCGTCTCTTACGACACCCACGGGAAGAAGGGTAGTGAAATTCTATGCCAACACCACACGGCCAGTATTATTATAACTACTAACAAATGGAAACAATTTAATGAAAACATAATAATAAAGCTTATGGGGAAATAACTAATATCATTATTAAGTTGAACGATAAAGATAATAACAAAATGGCATGGTTAAATATTCCAAAAAGTAAGTTTAAGGCTCGGGAAACGTATGAATTTTCCATACAAACGTAATACCAAAATTATTTGTAATTTGAGCATATTATTTTCACCATGATCTGCTATAATTTGTATTGTACTAGTATTTATCAAGGTTCCTGCCACAAGCTTTTTGAAAACTACACAAATACTAAGAAAACGTGTCTTCTTAGAAAAAATCCAATAAGGTTCAATTTATGTTTTATTTTTTAAATTATTTCTTATAACTGATATCCTCCGTTTGACCACAAGTTTACAGAATAAGCACTTAGACAAACTATCACCTGATGAAAAGTGAAATTTTATTAAATAATACCTTCATTATTGAAAAAAAAAAATTGATATAAATACCATTTTAATACAAAATAATAGCAGATCATGGTGATAACATGCTCAAACTACAAATAATTTTGGTGTTACGTTTGTATATTAGGAAAATTCATCGGTGTCGCCGGAGCCATGGTTTATTAATACTTGAATATAGAAAATAAATATATTTTATATATCTAAATTGCATGTTTTTGTTGCATGGCTGCCCTGGGACCATAGCTTTGTTGACTTTAATAATGACTTCATAAGGTGAGTTGATTTCATGCATATATGAATATTTCCTAATACAGCAATACCATACTATATAATATAGTTATTATGAGGCAATACTTGCATCAATGTAAAGGTAACATCTTTACAGACCTTAGGTCCAACCTAGATGATGCTGTCAGATCATCCAGCGTTATCTATTAATATTTATTTATTATAATCATGTTTTCATACGATCAACAGCACGTTAGAAAGCTGGCGGACCAGGATAGACGCAAAACACAACTACTGGAGCTACAACGAAAGCATTGCGGTGTCTGGTCGCATACGGGATCAGTCTGATAACCCTTTATTCCTTGAAGTGGACTACCGACCGTTCTATATGAACAACTTGACAATCCTCGATGGGGGTAAATGCCCGCCAGGATGGGATTCGGTGGCGGGGACCTGTTATATGTATGTGGGAGCACCGATGACGTATGAGGAGGCGAGGTCTTTCTGTTTGGTAAGTGCCTATCTTCTATCATTAATCATTACATTACCTCTGCTCTTATCCAATACGATCCTGTATCAGAGTTGGTTAACAATTTAATTAAGAACGTTAGGTATTTCATCACTTCACTCACTTCATAGTTCAAAACAAAGTCGCTTCCAGCTGTCTGACCTATGCGTATATCTTCAAAACTGCGCAACGGATTTTGATGCGGGTTTAATAGGTAGAGTGATTCAAGAGGAATGTATACACTGGGTGTCCTGAAACTCATCTTCAAGCCGAAAATGGAGGATAGGTTGGGTTTCCCCGGAAAACCGTATAATATATATAATAATAAGTATATTTTTTGCGCCGTAGTTTTTTTGTTTTGACGCCCGGCAGAGAATTTATGATTTTCAGTAAAAAGCCTGTTACTATGAAACCTTTGAAGATAGACCCATGATTTTGTGATTTTCTGGGTAGTCATGTACCCACCTGTCCTCCGTTTTTAGCTTGACGTTGAGTTTCGGGACAACCTGTATTGTATAACATGCACCCGTGTGAAGACGTGCAGGTCTTTAGTAATTTATTGATTTTGTGATTTTCTGGGTAGTCATGTACCCACCTGTCCTCCGTTTTTAGCTTGACGTTGAGTTTCGGGACAACCTGTATTGTACAACATGCACCCGTGTGAAGGCGTGCAGGTCTTTAGTAATTTATAAACTTTTTGTTCCATGCTGTGCATCTTATATACCTACTTAATTCCTAATTATCCATTACTCTCCGACAGTCAGACAACGCATCGATGCCGTACGTATCCGGGAACTACCCTGCTCTCTACCAGTTCATACAGAAGCAGAACCAATGGTACCAATACGGGGACAGGGTGTGGGTGAATCATATCGACTACGTCACACAGTGCACATCGTTCGCTTTCTCTAGCATCGACATCACTGATTGTAATCAGAAGAATGCGTTTATTTGCGAAATTGGTGAGTTGTTATTCCTATTTATAAATAACACGAGGCAATAGTGAAGCTCATTGTAATAATGTACCTATTATACCTACCTAAAGTATACATTGCCGTGTGGTGCCGGCATAGAATTTCACCACCCCAACTCTTCCCGTGGGTGTCGTAAGAGGCGACTAAGGGAAACACACCGGGGGGCGGGCACACCGAACTGCGATCCCCAACCCGCATGCCCAGCGTGGGGATTATGGGCAATAACCCCCACATAATGATGCCATCTATGGCGCTCATTAGGGGAGGCCTATGTCCAGCAGTGGACTATTATAGGCTGGTGATGATGATGATGATGAAAGTATAGAATAAAATATAGAATAAAGAAAATAGAGGAAAGATTTGATTGTTTGTTTGTTTGAATCGAATAGGCTACGAAACTACTGGACCGACTTGAAAAAATCTTTCACCATTAGAATCCTAAATTTTCCCTGCTGAACATATTAGGCTAAAGAATATTTTAAAAGAAGTTAGGGATCTGTTTCATAAGCAGGAGTGAATAATTATAATCAAAGACGACTTCTTCTTATAACAATATAGGTACAATTTTTTTTTTTTTTTCATGCAGATGAATATGCTTTTTTCAGATCCAAAAATAACAATAGACCCAATGTCGTGGCGAGGGGATACCCTGGCAGTAGCTTTCATCGGCGTGCTGGCTGCTATGGTGGTGCTGGTGGTTGCTGCGCTGGTCTGCTGGTATTCCAAGTCTAAACACAGGTAAACTAACTTTGGACTACATATACTCAAAAAGCAGTGAACGCCATTCGGGTCCAATATAACAATGCGTTTAGGATGTTGCTGAGGCTTCCGCGGTTCTGCAGTGCCTCCGGCATGTTCGCCGAAGCGCGCACCGACGGCTTCCACGCCTGCATGCGGAAAAAAACAGCATCACTGCTGCGCAGGTGGCGCGAGAGCTCCAACAGCATCCTGAGCTCATTGTCCGATAAATGGGACAGTCCGATGTTGAGTTCGAATACAGTGAATTCGAACAATGCTGAAATAGCATTCGAATTGCAGTGTCAAAAACATCGGGTGTGCTACCTATCTGCAAGAAATTTATAATCTGTTGTGCCTACTAACATAGTATGTTTGTACTAACAATAATATGGATCTGTGTCTGAAATAAAAACTTTTTATTTTATTTATTTATTTATTGTAAACACATGGTTTGCCCCGGCTTCGCACGGGTCTTTTTAACAAGTGAAAACTTTTACACACGTTGGGTTACATTAAGTTTTCATACGGATCCCTAGCTTTTTGTAAGAGTTCAATTAATAACGCTAGACAATTCAATAAGCATTATCTAGCCCCAAGTTAAGCAGAGCTAATGTTATGGGTGCTGGATAACTGATATATGTAATCATATAAAAGTACATAGATAGAAATATTACTTTATACAATGTAATTGTTAATTTAAGAATAAAGAACATGCCATGTAGCTCATAATATTTATCAGTAAATAAACTGAAACTGATATTTTTTTATTATACGTAGAATACGACTAGAACAACCTGAACAAATATTTGCAGATCGTACAAATATTTGCCCCGAGGCGGGAATCGAACCCGCAACCTCCTGCTTCTCAGGCGGACCTTCGCCCAGCGCGCCACAGAGGTCGTCAATTCAGACAGAGTATCACGCAAGGACCCTAGCGTGATACTCTGTCTATATTACGATATAATTTAATAGCATTTTAATAATATTTGCTCTGTTATTCTTTGCCCACAGGCATATCCAAAGACTTGAAAGACGGAATTCCATCAGACAGTCCTTGCATTCAGTTCGCTCCATCGGCAGTATCAACGGAGGCTTCCCGGAAAACACCTATCGCAGGAAAATGACACAAATGGTAAGCTAATACAAACTTTCTCTCTACCTGACTACCAAAAGAGGGGGGTTATGAAATGATTATGAGTTTGGCACCCATGTTCGAATTCACATAGCCGATTCTTTGTTCCTACATATAGCACTCAAATTACTTGCTTGATTGTAACAAATGAGGTGTCGTATGACTCGTCAAATATCCCGATTGTTATATGCTATAATGATGTTAGATAAAAATGGGAGTCTAATGAGATAGCGGAGTCTAAATCAGGGCCAAATACTCAATGTACTTAGCCCCTTTTTGTAATTTCTAAATGCTAGCATTATTTCGCCTATGTACAACTTTTATGAAATAAAGTATATTCGATTCTATTCTATGTTTTTTCAGAGCACACGGTCTACCGAAACCCTAACAAAAGGATCAGACTACCGCAAGATGCTTGCATCTACAACATCCATAGAATCCATGGAGAAGAGCCAATTCAACTCTTCAATAGAAGACACGCAGAGCTACGATATCTACGAAGCACACAACCCTAACGCGAACATAATCCCACTAAAACACAGCACGTTCATAAAAAAACCGGCGTCACCAGAATACTCTGTCCCCCAGAATAACAACAAGCTGAACCTAGCGTTCAAAAACGAAGGTTACAGAGAAATGTCTGGACCCGGCAGTGAAGCGCCATCTATGTCAACAATGACGGAAGAAATACCTATATTACACCACCCTGGAGGCGTTAGATCACCTCATGATGATGACACTCTATCCCCTACAAGCGACCAGTATTTCAACTCTGATACTCTACCGTTGAGGAACCTGGATCGGTCAGATGAAGCGCTGGCGTTCAAGAGAGAGCTAGAAAATGAAGGGAAGGTGTATGGGAGCTCGAATTATGGCGGGCAGCCTAAGTTGTCTTTTCTGATGGAGTTGAGGTCTAGGATGCCGGATCAGCCGCAGGTTGGAGCTGTTCCGACCACAACTTTTGGACAAAGAAATAATGTTGCAGGTAATTTAAACAACTGAAAATCATACATATTTTATTATTACTTTAACTTTCAGCAGTCCGCCCCGGCTTCGCACGGGTATTTAACAGATTTCCAAAAGTTTTTACACACACACATTGCTTTGGGTTACATTATTGAAGTTCTTATACGGATCCCTAAAATATTCTACAGCCTATCATTCTAATGGTGAAAGAATTTGCCATATCGGTCCAGTAGTTTCGGAACCTATTCAATTCAAACAACATACAAACAGCCAAATCTTTCCTCTTTATAATATTAGTATAGATATAGATATCAACGACAGTGACAAGTGACAAGGCACTGGCTGGATGGCTTACGAATCTGTGGGACTGACCTAAAATTCAAATAAATATATAAAGCTGGACAATCCACACAGTAATATAAAGCAGTCTTAATAAGTAAGAACTCCCATTCGTTAAAAGCAGACTGATATTCAAAAATTCCGCCTTGAACGAATGTATAGATTGTATTTTTCACTAGAGAGCTAGTGTTGTGCGTACTCCCATAAATCGTCTAAAATGTATGTAACTTTTTTAAATTCGTGAAATTCACTAGCACTTTGTTTTTTTACAGAACGCCAACAGTATTACGAAGACAACTTGCCAAGCCCACCGCACCCACCGGTTTATTCGAGTCCATACGACAACACCGTCTCGGAAAATATACCGAGTTACGACTCCAGCCCCCAAGACTTATCTCGAGAGTACGATGACTCGCCGCTACCAGAATTACATCATAGATCTAAATCAGAAGCGTTACTGGAAACTAATTTCGAGTTTGATGATTCGGAATCTAGTCCTCTTCCATTGTCGGAAGCGGGTCGCTCTCACAGTCAACCATTGGAAACTGCTATGTAAATTTCCATATAACTATGTATAACAAATAATGAAGTACCATTGTGATCATCGTGTCTTAACTTGTAATGTAAGTATAATAATAAGATATCTTAAGTAGGTAATGTCGATTAATAATTAAACATTAAACTGTTTAATTAATGTATAATAAGGGTCCGAGAAAAACTCCAATGATTACAAAATAGAATAAAAGTAAAGTAGGTAGTACTAGTACCTAACTAAACTAAGTAGACAACCAATAAAAAGACTGAATTTAAAATGTCTTGTATGATTGAGTTATTTAAGAAGTTTCTTTTTCTTGGGTTAATTATTACAAGTGTACTTATTCCTAGCTGCCTTCTCTTTCTGAAATTGTGCCTTGTGTATTTTAATCATTATCATAGGTAAGTTACGATTTGTGTAGCATAAAATTTTAACGTATGCACGATCTCAATTTTAATATTTATTGTTTCGTATTTTAAAACGTATATCGCTTTTTAAATCGTAATTTCAATATATATTGACTTAAATTTTTTCTTTTTCATGATTTTGAATATTATTTTTGCTTTTTATGAAGTTTATTCATTGTTTAATATATGACTATATTTTATTAATAGTTTTACAAAACCATCTAATCCATTTTACGTTGTAAATGTAAATTTTTGTATGTTTCTACTTGACGTAGTTCATTTAATTTAATGTTTGGTATGTCCGTCCGTCCTTCGTTATAGTTTTATATGTTAGTAACGTAAACTAATGTTGACAATCCTATACTTACGGAATAAGTTAACAAGCAAATCCTTAGTAATTTGGTTCTCCAAGAACTTTTCAACCGAATGACTCAAACTAGCCTACCGTATTTGTTAGTTAAAAACAATTAATTACCTACCTAGCCTTAAAATATTAAACTTATTTTGTAAAAAGAAATAAAGAACAGTATTTTTATCTTAAAATAGTTTTATTACGTCATCGTTATATATCTCTGATTCCCAATAAGCAAAAAGTAAAGCGGGTAAATACATTTTTTATAGCAAGTCGATTTTTGTTTGTATTTGTATATGTGCACATCAATAAAGAGCTATAGAGCATATCCCTCTAGAGTTTGTGCTAGAGAGCGAGAGAAAATGACAATTAGGTATATAAATCATCAATAAAGAACCAATTTGTTTTAATTGAACTATTGCAATGTATTGTTATTTGTACATATTGAATTAATTTTATATCTCACTTTTGACTTTTATGGGTTATATTGATGAAATTTAACTGTACAGAAATACAAGAAAAAAGTAATCTAGTTCAAATGCAACCAAGCAGAGGAACTAATTAATAAATATCACAGATATATGTGATATTATACCAACGACTATGTAGGTACAAAAAAGTCATCATCATCATCGTTATAATTACTATTTTATTATTTTCACTGCTCATTTCAATTTTTTGGCTACCTACGTGATGGGCTACGTCAACATCGCCAACGTACCGAGCTGATCTGCGGCTCTATTGTCTAACTCAATTGGTAATCGTAATCGGCTTCAGTTTGGCACTTTGAGTATCTAGATACTCAAAGGTTTGGCATTTCAAACCTAGCCTGGACTTCGATTGTCACTTTCGTATTGTGTACCTAAATAGCTGAAACCGAAGACCAGTTGAATACCATAAACAATACTGACAACATTCTGACTATATACCTCTATAGGCTGCTTATCTCAAAATCATAAGTGAATAAAGCTAGGTACTTGTATGAAAAATTTTATTAGGCGATTTTAGGCTACTCGATAGACAAAATTAGGCGAATTGAGTTTGCTTTTATCTGGCAGCCCTGACATTGAGTAGTCCACCCATTTGGGCTTTAAGCTGCTTATCTCAAAATCTTAGGTGAATAAGGCTAGGTACTTGTATGAAAATGTTTATTAGGCGATTTTAGGCTACTAGATAGACAAAATTAGGCGAATTGAGTTTGCTTTTAACTGGCAGCCCTGACATTGAGTAGTCCACCCACGGAGAGTAGTCTGTCCTGTCCAAGGAACTTATACCCAACCTGGAATGTGCGTTGTCAATTTGACACCAATATAAAATAAACCTTATGTGTATGACCCTAAGTCTATTATAGACAATCACTTGGTCAGAGAGAAATCCGGTCCGAGGGAGAAAGCGCTTCGAGAGCCCTGTGTCCCTTTCTAAAGTGTTGCCAGGCGGATTATCCCGAATTTAGTAGAAGTGGTAGGAACAAATAAATTTGACATGTCTTACTAAAAAGCATTAATTTTCGTTCTTTATATTTTCTAATATTTTCAAAGTATCTGTTAGAATGATAACATTTTTTTAGCAATAATTTGGACACTATATTGAAATGTCAATAAAAAAAGAAAATATTATAAGTAGAATATAAATTAGGTTAGACTGGCAGCCCGTCAGCCATATTCATTTGTTGTGAATTGGTTGTGAATGGTGATGCTGATCCTGAAAGGGACAGAGGGCTCTCGCGAAGCTATCTCGCTCGGACCGCGTATCGGCAGCTTGTGCGCATTCCAGATTGGGTATAAGTTCCTTGGTCCTGTCTGTCCTGTCTTGTCTGGGGCGCGGGCAGTGATGCCAGATGCACTGTAATTACAGTAGATCTACTGTATTTTTACGCCATCTACTGCCTACTGTATTACTAAAAAAACAGTGTATGGAGAGCACTGTATTTTTTTACTCACCTAAAATCTATTTATGATGATAATGACACAACGCTATGAACTCTAAAAACGCCCCTTACAAATACACTCCTGCTTTTTTGTCGCGAATTCAACCAAATTTGTCTATGCTATGGTATTTTTCCGGTAGGAGATTCCTCTTCCGGTAGTAATTATTGTATCCGGAAGCGGAATCTCCTCGACAGGGAGTTCCCCGCCCATTCACCGGTATTATCCGACCAAATTGAAGTTGAGCACGTGATAATAAGAATCTGATATTTCAAACGTGTCATTTAAATTGGTAAGGTAACTATTGCAGAGTCCATTGAAAAAAACATTACGAGTGGGAGTGAGGGGTTTTGTTTGACTGACTGAGTTGAGTTTTATTGTTGGTACCAGAAATTATCATGTCTGCTTTATCCCAACAGACAAAATGCTTATGGACTTTGACTCGGGAATTTATTAAACAGGGAGAGGAGTTGGATTAAACGAGAGTGACAGTGAATAATGGAATGTTTAGTTGGTAAGATAATAGAAATAAATAAAAATTGTACGTGAATTCCACTGTAAAAAGCACTGCATTTTTATTTAGACAAACACTGTATTTTTGTTGTAAACACTGTATTTTCAAGGCTCTAACACTGTAATTTTGGTTTCCCTATCTGGCAACACTGGGCGCGGGGCGCCTCTAGTACTGGGAAGTTTTCCATTTTCCGTCAAACGAAACGAGACGCTTATTTTAAGACTAAAAATAGTTGCATGAAACAGTTTTTTTTAAAACACTTTTTTGTTCAACAGTAATCGTCACTTAACAATTAATTTACACTTGAAGTCACAGAATAATTACTATCAAATCGATCCGAAGTACCTAATTATTCCAAAAACACCGAATAATTGCAATGAGCGAAAGCAATGCACAATACACACATGACGCACGCACGTGTTATTATTATTACAAAACAAACTTTACCTTTGAACTCCACTCGAATTTCACTCCTAAAGTTTTTTTTTTAATTTGGTCGTTTTGTATCTTATCTATATCGCAATAGAGTTCACTATTCTATCCAAAAACGACATACCTACGTAGGCCCACTTCGCAACGGGTTTCTTCAAAAACACGTTTTTCTGTAATCCCAAAGCAAACAAAATTTTACGCTCTATAAAATAAGGATCTGTTTTGCCTGTTCCTATTCTATCCAAAAACGACATGGGTTTCTTCAAAAACACGTTTTTCTGTAATCCCACAGCAAACAAAATTTTATGCTCTATAAAATAAGGATCAGTTTTGCCTGTTCCTGCCTGCCTTGTATAAAAACGTTTTCGAGAAGCAGGGACAAACTCTTTTTATTTTATATTTTATCGTTAAAGGATTAGAGTTCATTATTGTTCGCACCTGTCAGACAGATTTGAAACTGTTTTGGCGCGCCGTTCCTTCCAATCATTTCGTTCGTTCAAAAAGCGTTCTAGCGAACCTTAGTTTTGTTCGTTTGACAGACTGGTTTCAGTCAGCATTAGATTCGTGACGTTTGACAGTTTTTTTAGTAAGTGTTTTATGATTGAACGAGAAAGCGTTTTGTCGTTTCACATAGACAAAGTGTTTCATGAAACTGTTTTAGAAAAAAACGCCCAGTACTAGGCGCCTCTGGGGCTACTCCTACCTACTGAGGCGGGCTGTTTTTGTTGTCTTGCTAAGCTGTTTTTTTGGGTTTAAATTAATTATTAATTAATTAGTACCTCCAATTTATGCCATTTAGTCTTAGTGCTGCTCCAACGTGGTCTTTTTTTAATGAAAGCATGCATAGGCATTACTTTTACTTACTTCAAACGGTAGTGTTCAATGATACACACGCTAAGTAACACGTTAAAGTCGAAGGCTCCGCGCTTGCTGTATTAAAATAAAGTGAACCTGACTGCTGTGATAAATTCTGACCATGGATACTACTGGATCCATCAATATTGATTCTGGAGTTGATTCCAACGAAAATGAGGATGAAATCATTGACGACAATGAAGAAAGAGAGTTGGTCACTGACTCATGTTCCACGAAGGTTTTAGACTCACCCGATGAGCCTCTGGATCGATATCGCATTGTCTACTTCTTGTTTCTACTGTTTGGAGTCACGTCGCTTGTGCCATACAATTTTCTGATCACTGCTAATGATGTAAGTTATTCTCTTTTATTAACAGCTTACTCAGTCCTCCATAGGACTTATAGTAGGTACTAGTAGATTAAGCTAAATTTTAAATTACATGCATATTTACCCCTCTTATTCATAATAATCTGCTAAGTTAAATCATTGCTATTTCTCACTATTTTTTCTTCTATTGATACCCCTTAGGGCCATTATGACTAAAGGACAAAGTAAAAGTTTTAAGTCAGCAGGCCATAATGAATAATGAGTTAACTCATTAGGCTTCAATAAATAACATGCCATTCCAAATTCAAATTATCAAATAGTTTCCATGAACCCTCTTTTTGCTCTACTTCAAAACCAGTTTAATAACATTGAGGTTCAATTAAAATTCATGTCTATAAAAAAAAAGAAAATTAAAATCATAGAACAAAGATTTATAAAATAAATAAAGGTACAATTGCTTCAATGCTACATTTATTTAATACTGCTGACTGTTGCGATCTTCAAGTAGCTCATGAAGTATTTATAGCATGGTTTCTTCTTTCATGACCAAAGTACTGGATGTACAAATTCCGAGAGGTCCATCCGAACATCACGGCACCTCCACCACGGAAGACTCAGTTCCAAGCTGAGTTCACATCATACCTCAATGTGGCCACTGCTGTACCCAATTTGTTGTTCCTCATCGCCAACTCTATGTATGGACATTTGTAAGTACCGAAGCACTGAAATCTTTTTTATATTATAGTATCTGAATCCCTCACATCTGTGTGAAATTTAAGACAGAACCATAGTGTTTGTGTGAAAAGAAAACTATAAAATATAGAAACTTCTTTATACCAAACTATTGCAATTGTTATTATGGTGTAAAATGAAATTTGTTAGAGCAGTTACTTACATACATTCACCTCAAAATAGATGTACGTTTGTAAATAAATAAATAAACATTTGATTATATATCTAACATACAATATTTATCTTACAATTATATGAAGAACACTAACACCTTGGCAAATGGTTCAACAAAAAATAGAAAAATTATTAATAACATTTCTTTCATAGCAAAGAGAATAAAACCACTACTGTCTTTCATAGTGTGATAGGGTCGCTGAGCAACCAAGTCCCTAATTTTGTAGTAAAAAACATTTCTTTCAGGGTGTCAGTCAAAAGCAGACTTCTTGGTGCCATGACAATAGTTACCACAGCCCTGATACTGACCACTTCTCTAGTCCAAGTGAACACAGATGAGTGGCAGAATGATTTCTTCATCATCACCATCGTTTCTGTTGTTGTTATGACAGGTAATACACATTAAAATTTTGGTTTTAGACTAGAGCATGAAGTAGAATAAATTATAGAATATTAGCGATCCGCCCCAGCTTCGGCTATTTAATCAAAATATAATTCCACGGCATCCCTAACTCTTTTGAAAATATTCTACAGGCTATGTTCATCAGGGAATGTTTTGGATTCTCTTAATTAAAGAATTTTTAAAATCGGACCATTTTTTTCGGAGCCTTACCAATAGTTTGTTTGTTTGAATTGAATAAATTCAAACAAACAAACAATCAAATCTTTCCTCTTTATAATATTAGTATAGACGACAAGACCGAGCGAAGCCGGCTCGGGTCCAATGCTAATTCATATTATAAATAACCTTCCTCTTGAATCACATTCCAAAAAACCGCATCAAATTCCGTTCGTAGTTTTAAAGATCTAAGCATACATAGGGACAGACAGTGGAGTGTATTCACCTAATGTGGATGAGCCTGCTCTAATGTTCATAAGTCATTCACAGGAAACTCTTCTTAATTTGAGTTTATCTTGGCACTGCTATAAGATAAGACACGTCTGTACGATCGGCCATGTATAATAATAGTTATACTATGTAGTAAATAATGAAGTGGAATATAAATAATGCTGGATAATTCACATAGCATCTATATATAGTTTGAATCTTCAAACTAAGCAGAGCCATGGTTATGGATTAGATTACTTAATACATTAAATAACAAAGATATTATTTTTATATTTTCTGCCTGGAGCGGACATCGAATCCGCAACGTCGCAAGCGGACCTTTGCCCGCTGAGTCATAGAAGTCGTCAAGTAATGCTATATGATGCTGACCTTGGACTGTCTATACTTTGCATACATTAGTCATTTTAGAATACTTAATCAATGATGATGTAAAAAGATAGCGAGATAGCTTAAATCTTCCGATAACATTACATTATATTCTCACCGTTACCATTGATAATATAATGTGTAACAATATACCATAATAAAAAATTGTGAGCTAGGTATAATAATAACTTAAGATAGGTACCTATTGACAAAAATGTTTTTAAGCTATTTGTATAAATACTTTGAGTCACATCAAGTCATAATGATAATGATCACGTTTGATCTCTTTGTCCTTGCATGAGTCAGAGTGACCCATATAGCAGTAAACAAGCAGTGGTCAAATGTTATCATTGTTCTAATAAGTTTATTGCAATAGAAATTGATCAACATCATGCCTGTGCGCTTTAAGATTGCATCAAACATTATACGTAATTATTTATCTACTTTGGTATGTCTATATGCCGACTCATGTCGCACAAATAGGACTTTTGTATGACTCATTTTAAGCGACTCAACTCATAAAACAAGCGTTTTTTTTAATGTTTGTTTCTAGATATTAAACTCTTTATTCATAATGGTCTGCTTACTAAAACATTAGCAAAGTAATTTTATGTCTCACTCTGACTTATGTAAATAGGAGAAGACAAAGTGAAAAATAGCAATGCTTTAAGTTGGCAGACTATTATGAATAAAGGTAAGTCTGGACTTAATGTCTAGAATACAAAAACCAATTATTAAAGATTATGTACCTACTATAAAAGGACGCCATTAGTTTAGGATGGATCACAAAGTGCAAAATTGAGTCCTGACATGCTGGGTGCGGCAAGCAGAAGAAGCGCTAAAGCGCTCATTATTTGTTTATGTTGTAGTAGGACATTTATAATTTATTGTTTGAAGAAAATCAACAGCCTTAATCCAAACAGTTCTTTAATGATGTACCAAAATAAGAAATATACATTTTTTAATAATCTAACTTAGGGCGAATAACAAATTTACATTATATAGAAAACAGACTTAAAAAATATCGACAGGCTAACCTAACATAAACAGAATCAAAAAAACAAGATACAACTTAAAGAAATTGTGAGAAAGCCTTTAATTATTATTTAATTATTATTATTATCAAGTAGCAATAGTTTTAGTTAAACATTCACTGTATTTGCTGCAAAGACATTTTTACCTAATTTTAATTCCAGCCGCCAGCGCAGTCTTCATAGGAGGCCTCGTCGGCATCGCAAGTCGCTTCCCGCAAGAATACATGTCCTCCGTCGTCAGTGGCCAATCCCTCGGAGGCATCATAGCAGCGGTCGCGCAGATAATATCTCTGGCCTTCAAGATATCTCCGCAGCACAGCGCACTGATCTACTTTATCATCGCTGATGTGATGGTCTTCAGCTCATTGGTGTCCTTTGTGTTGCTGCATAGGATGGAGTTCTTCAATTATCATATGCTTAAAGGTACTGTGTATAATCTTTTTTAATATTTTAACACACTCTTATTGCTCCGGCATCTTTCCAGTCTCGTGGCAGCGTTGCGCTAAGCCATCCCCGTGTCGCTCTGTTGAGACAGGGCAGTGAAACGGTTAACACGGTTATAGATAGATAATTTTATCCCTAGATAGTAAAATAATATTATAGTAAACCAATATACAACATTAAGGGTGTTTTTCAATGGCGCTACGCTGCGTAGTTACCATTTTTGTGCGAATGCCAAAGTTGTCTTTTCATAGCATCGACATAATGTATTAAACAAAGCCTTGAAATAGCTAATGCTAAATATCATACGAGTCTAGCCGATATAGGTTTTAAATATTAGGTCCTTACATATGAAATTGGCGTTTTTCGTACTGGCCACTTTAATCACAAATTTCTCCTCTTTGGAAGCGGATCCATCGCAAACCACGTCCGAGTTAGCTGCAGGCTGCGGTGTTAGTGATAAAACTGTTTTAATTCACTTGAAGCAAATTGGGAAGATTAAAAAGCTTGAAAGGTGGGTACCTCACGAATTGACTGAAGCAAACCGGCAAACGCGCGTCGACTGCTGCGTTACATTACTAAACCGGCACAATAATGAAGGTATTTTAAACCGAATCATTACCTGTGATGAAAAATGGGTTCTTTACGATAATCGGAAGCGCTCAGCGCAATGGTTGGATCCTGGCCAGCCAGCCAAATCCTGCCCCAAGCGAAAATTAACCCCAAAAAAGTTACTTGTAAGCGTTTGGTGGACTAGTGCCGGTATCGTTCATTACAGTTTTCTCAAATCTGGCCAGACTATTACGGCTGATGTCTATTGTCAGCAATTGCAAACCATGATGGAAAAGCTAGCGGCTAAACAACCTAGGCTGGTCAATCGCTCCACGCCACTGCTGCTTCACGACAACGCTAGACCACACACTGCGCAACAGACGGCTACTAAATTAGAAGAGCTTCAATTGGAAAGTCTAAGACATCCTCCGTACTCCCCGGACATTGCTCCAACAGATTACCATTTTTTTCGAAATTTGGATAACTTCTTGCAAGGGAAAAAAATCAACTCCAATGGGGCAGTCCAAATCGCCTTCAAAGATTTTATTGATTCCCGTCCGACTGGTTTTTTTAGTAAAGGGATCAATGAACTACCTATAAGATGGCAAAAGTGCATAGAAAATAATGGTTCATACTTTGATTAATTAAATATATTATATTAAAAAATATTCGACTTTTTGTTCCTCCCATACAAAACGCCAATTTCATATGTAAGGACCTAATATTTAAATAAACAACAAGAACTGATAAAAACTTCAGATAAGAATCTAACAAAAAAGTTAAATAAAAACCAGAGGACAGGACAAGTTTAAAATGAGCCAAATCGAGAAGCCAACATTTTTTTGTGATTTTCAAATGGCGCGTAAAAAATGAGCATAACGTGAACAAGGGCATTCTGATCTTAAAATAAATGATATGGTTCACACCAAAACAACCTGAGATGTGTTAAGATTTAACATATCTGTCACTTAAGGTGGTGTTTTCTCTTGCGTGTCTAAAATAATCGACGAAATTTATAGTACCTATATTAACTTTTCAGAACTTTAACCAAAAGTAAATTCTTCTTGAATCTAGTTTTGTGATGTGATGAATCATGATGTTGATTCATGCAAAAGATCGGATCCGCTTATTTTTTGAGATGAAAGTGTGATTTTTTTTCACTAATAACTAATAAAACCAGCATAGAAGTATGCTTGTTATAATTTTTAAAACACAAAGCTGTTTAGCTCAGTAGACAAAGCATTATCTACCTATCGTAGAACACATGAACCAAGTGTCTTCCGTCTTTAGAGACAATAAGAAAAGTGCCGATGGTTACGTTCTTATAAATGGATGGAAGTGTTTTTATAAAATTAAGTTTAAACAAACTGGCCCAATCTGGGTGTTTAAATAAATATGCCAGAAAATAATAAAAAAACGTAAAATTCAGAGGATTAAGGGAACAAAAATCTTTGGATTGGATTGAGGGCTTATGGAATATATATTATATAGTCCATAAGCCTCACAACAAAGGGAATTTTAAAGAAATTAAATGAAAACCCAATTCATTTAAAATGTTGGCCCTCTTGCTTGAACCTCTTGCTGCGGGAAATCAAGTTCAAGTCCCGCCGAAATCTAAAACTTTTGGGATATTATTTAATTTCTTGATGACTGCAACATTATTTATTAATCAAATATAATATGCTTTTTATTATTTTTACACATCTCTGATTTGAACAACGCCAAATCTACCATGAACCCAATTTAAGGTATATCAGTTATCTATGGTTTATAACCACAAGCTCTGCTTTGTGCGAGGCTAGACGATGCGGTGTGGTACAACTATTTTTATTTATTTATTTAAACGGTCATTAAAACTTACATGAATTAACATAAATTAAATATACAATCACTTACAAATCTATACTAATATTATAAAGAGGAAAGATTTGATTGTTTGTATGTTTGTTTGTTTGTTTGAATTGAATAGGCTCCGAAACTACTGGACCGATTTAAAAAATTCTTTCACCATTAGAATCCTTAATTTTCCGTGATGAACATAGGCTATATAATATTTTCAAAAAAGTTAGGGATCCGCATGAAAAATTCAATAATTGTTGAACCGTGGGCTGTATATTCAACCTCTTTTTCTATTATGGCGCGTCAGAATAGAAAAAGAGGTTGTATAGCGCACGGTGCTATACAACCTCTTTTCTCTACGGCCAGTGTCAGTTTTGGAATGTCGAGTCAATGTCAAAAACCCCAATGCTGTTAAAAAAAGTAAAGATCCGTATGAAAACTGTGAAACCCGTTTTAGTGTGTATAATTTCTGAAATTTTTGTTTAATACCCGTGCGAAGCCGGGGCGGGCCGCTAGTAGTCAATAAGAATAGAGTGTCACTTAATCTAATATTAAAATAATCTAATAGTACAGCATAGTTTATTTTTATTAATGTCTCTCAGGTTCCGGAACCGCAGTAAACCGCAACCGAGACGCCTCAATGGCGACTATAATGAAGAAGACCTGGGTCTACGCGTTTAGCATCTTCGCAGTGTTCGCAGTCAGCATGGCCGTCTACCCATCTGTCACTGTGCTGGTCGAATCGCACCCGATCACTACGGGGACAGACTGGAATAGTAAGTTGAACTCCTACAAAATATATAGAGAAACAATAATTCATACACAGGTACACAGATAAAAAAATCAGTGTTAAGTAAACAAACGAAAACACGTAGAACATGGCCGTAAGTATAATTAAATAAAATTAAAATAGGGTGACTCTGCCTCTATGGCCCTGCGCCGAAATAGGGGTTGGCTCAGCGTGTGCTGAACTTTTCATGCTCAGCGCTGTTTTTTATCCAAAGACCATATTATACGACCATAGACAGATATACAAAGACCATACAGAGCTACCCATCTGTGACTGTGCTGGTCGAATCGCACCCGATCACTACGGGGACGGACTGGAATAGTAAGTTGAACTCCTACAAAATATATATACAATAACGGTTCGATTTCCACCCCGGGACAAGTATTTGTACGATCTGCTAATATTTGTTCAGGGTGTTCTGGTCGTTTTCTATGTATAATAAAAATAATATCTTTTTATGAGCTTGTATATTATTATGTATATCAATTATCTAGTACCCATAATGGGGTATTTACACGGGTCGATTTTCGCCGTGCGGCGAGTCGCTTCACTAATTGCCTCACCAAGCCGCATCGCTAGCCCATTTACACAGGTTACTAAAATCGCATGCGGCTCGGTCATTTCCATCGAAAATGTTGAGCAGAATAGCCGTTTGTGCCGGAATTGAAATAATTAATAATTCCTTCATGCGGCGGGCGATCGCTTGCAACTGATCGTTTACACGGTCGATTTTAGTCACCAGTCGCATGCGGCCGGTCGCCGCGCGGCCAAAGTCGGATGCTACCCAACTTTGGGGCTTGCGGCTTTAGTCACTTGCAACTCAGCCGAAATGCCATTTAGATGGTCGATTTACGCCGCGCGGCAAAAATCGTGCGGCTTTAGTCACCCGTGTAAACCCCCTATAATAGGGAGTTTACACGGGTGACTAAAGCCGCAACTTCTGCTCAACATATTCGATAGGAATGACCGAGCCGCATGCGATTTTAGTGACCTGTGTAAATGGGCTAGCGATGCGGCTTGGTGAGGCAATTATTGAAGCGACTCGCCGCACGGCGAAAATCGACCCGTGTAAATACCCCATAACACAAGCTCTGCTTAGCTTTGGGCTAGATAATTTTGAAATAAATAAATAATGCTCTACTATTATGAAAAACTAAAATGGTTCTTCGCCTTTTTAAGGCAGAACTTATTTAAATCATGCAGGTTACTCCTAACATGTCTTTTCGATAAATGTCACGGTTTCAGACTTCCCCTTATGTTTATTTACAAAAAGTAGAGACTCCAAATTCCGACCAAAAAAAAATTTGGTAAGTATTATATTTTGTATACGTGTTGTATCTGAGAAATTCATCCGTGTCTCCAGAGCCTAAACTGTATTTTTGTAAATAAATTGTCTTATCTTTAATAGATAACGAAGAAGTTATTTAACCATTAATTAGTTTGTTCTAGAAACCTTATGAATGTCGTATCATTACGATCTTATTCGTACAATCTTCGCCTGCACCTCGACCGTGCATTCACCTCTGATATTTAATGGATCTGAATATAAATTTACTGCTTAAGGGGGTATACAACCTCAACTCTGTGCGAAAAGGCTAGACATATGATTTTGCGTTTATAAGAGCGGGACAGGGCATTGCAACGTAAGTCCAAAAATTACCAAAAATCAAGTTTTAGCTTATTATCTATTAATTAGGACATTATTTGAAAAATCCGAAACATATAACATTTTTATTATACTTAATTCTATTACCACGCTTATTGTCAAGATCTGAACTTCTGTATTTATTGAGAAATTTAGGTTTTAGTAAAAATTTAGAGGTAACTTTGCGATTTTTTTCTATCGAGAAAATTTTATGGAATCGTGTTTTCGAAACATATGATCGATAGATTAAGTCCTGAACTTTACCATATATCAATTTCAAAGTTAAATATTCAGTAGTTTAGTTTAGACGATATGGACATCCGGCGGAGTTGAAAATTAGCAGTTTGAGGCAGTATACACCCTTAACCGGTTTTCTAAATATCGTTAGGTACTAAAAAAGGAGTTATTTTTGACTAAATTTGTTGATGTAGGGGCCCCTGTTATCATTAACGTAGTGCCGTTGATAATGTTCGTACTTATGAACTTTGTACCTTGTAGGGCAGTACAAGGTTTGAGGACGGTCAGTATCTGAATAATTTTAACAAAAACTAAAAACCTTTCGGATTCTATTGCGGATTATTTACCTACATTGCTTTTTTAAGGGCATAAACCCTTAGGGATTCTCTCCGGAATAAAACTTTTAGAGGGCATAACCCGAGAGTAGATTTAGTCTTTTAGACTAAAAAATATTTATAAATTTACTTTCAAATGACAGAGATATAAGTGAATACCTATTGATACACACACAAAAATATAGTCAAATAAAGATCTAAGTCTCGTTACTAGTATTTTTCGGATTTTGTTGTCACTTGGTACACAGATTGTTTATGACCTGAAATAACATATTTTATCCCGAAAATCCCACGGGATCGGGAGTCACGAGTGTGAAACGCGGGCACTCACCTACTAAATGATAAATAAACACAATTACTTTATTTCAGATATATTCTTCGTGCCGGTGGTGAACTATTTAATTTTCAACTGCGGTGATTATTCAGGAAGGCTGGCAGCGGGTTTCCTACTGAGGGTAAGAATTTTAATATCCTTAGGGCAGATTTTCCAATCAGATAAACAACCAGATAGCCTTTATTCGATCAATAGATATATTCCTGGTTTTTCAATGGTCAGATATTAATAATAAACTGTCTAAAAAAGGTCCTAACTGAAGAACAAAGTTACCTAATACTCTAAGAAGCCAGATACAATACAATTATTATAGGGTTTATCTCCGCAATGAGTGTGACGTTGCAGACGAATTGTGTCTGAAGCGATTGATGTAGATAAGTTTTGTTTTGGTAATGTACGTCAAGTAAACTTTTTGTTGCTATTTTCATCGAATACTGTACGCACACGAGATGGTGTGAGTTCGGTCGGTAGAAATAATGAGAAATATAGATAGAAAATACTTTATTATTTATGGCACACAAAGGAAGAAAACATTACAAACAGACATTCTTAAATTAAAGTCAACAACAACATCAACATCAGCCTATATCAGTCCACTGCTGGACATAGGCCTCCCATAATGTGCGCCAAAGGTGGCGTTATTTCATATGGGGGTTATTGCCCATAATCCCCACGCTGGGCATGCGGGTTGGGGATCGCAGTTCGGTGGAGTTGTTCTGCAGAGGGCGCTGCTGCCCGCCCCCCGGTGTGTTTCCCTTAGTCGCCTCTTACGACATCCACGGGAAGAGTGGGAGTGGTGAAATTCTATGCCGGCACCATACGGCAGTAAATTAAAGTAAAAGAAGTTTATACTCTCCGGGCTGCAATCTGTTCCAGGCAATCTTGGGTGAACTGGACATGAAGGACCAATATAGACGGTGGCACTTAAGTAAAACAAAATAATAACAATAAACAAAAACTTCCAATAAATACTTGAATAACTATTCTTATATTTAGCCTAAACATAGATGAGTGTCCTTAGTAGGTATATGGAAACAGTAAAGTGGAAAGAGGGGAGGCCTAGATTCTGAAACTTGGCTCCAAAATTAATTATTTGGCTTCGAATCTATGTTCAGGTCGTTTTTGATTCTACGTGAATTATGTTGCGCAGGGAACGTCGTATGTGTTTTCCTACAAAGTTATTATCTTGAGGTACCTACCGAATGATAACACATTGTTTACATTGAACAGACGGAACACGTGTGCAACCAATTAATAATAATATTAATGATTCTTAATTAATTGTCTACTTGATAAACTATACTTAAATCGGTTTTTATATCTACAGAAGTGTTTATGTCTGTTTGTAGACTTACTACCTACACTCAGTGGGTGAAGGGGGTTTGCAAATGATGATAATGATTCTGTCTGTACCATTCTCGAGTTCCCAAACGGATGATCTGACTTTTATATACTTTTCTTTTTGATTAAAAGGGTTTTAGAATATTTTTCTTCATTAAAAGATAATATACTCGTAATTAAGATATTACTTGATCGTAAGTGTTCCATATCTAAGAAGTTAGGAACACAGTGCAAATATTCTATACTAGCGGCCCGCCCCGGCTTCGCACGGGTATTAAACAGATAAATTCCAGAAATTATCTATACTAATATTATAAAGAGGAAAGATTTGATTGTTTGTTTGTTTGTATGTTTGTTTGTTTGTTTGTTTGTTTGTTTGTTTGTTTGTTTGAATTGAATAGGCTCCAAAACTACTGGACCAATTTGAAAAATTCTTTCACCATTAGAATCCTAAATTTTCCGTGATGAACATAGGCTATATAATATTTTCAAAAAAGTTAGGGATACGCATGAAAAATTCAATAATTGAACCGTGCACTGTATATTCAAACTCTTTTTCTATTATGGCGCGTCATAATAGAAAAAGAGGTTGAATATACATATAGCGCACGGTGCTTGCTTTTTCTCTACGGCCAGTGTCAGTTATTGAGTGACGAGTCAATGTCAAAAAACCCAATGCTGTTAAAAAAAGTAAGGGATCCGTATGAAAACTGTGAAACCCATCGTGTTAGTGTATATAATTTCTGAATTTTTTGTTTAATACCCGTGCGAAGCCGGGGCGGACCGCTAGTACTAATATAAAGACGAAGATTTGTTTGTTTGTTTGAATTGAATAGACTCCGAAACTGCTGGATCAATTTGAAATATTCTTTCACCATTAGAATCCTAAATTTTCCCAGATGAACATAGGCTATAGAACATTTATAAAAGAGTTAGGGTTCCGCATGAAAAATTTAATTTTTGTTAAATACTCGTGCGAAATCGGGGCGGACCGCTAATTGTATAAAAAAACAAAAACTATCGTAGTTTGAAGAACTAATTATGAATGTAAGCGGGTTAACATAACTACTTCTTACAACACAAAATTGGTTCGTTGGTAACCCGCACACGCCACATTCATAATGGGTATCATCATCATCATCACCAGCCTATAACAGTCCACTGCTGGACATAGGCCTCCCCTAATAATCTGCCCTTGTAACGAAAAAGGGCACATCTAACATTTTTTTTCAGATTTGAGTTAGAAATTTGACTTGTCTAAGTGCTTATTTTGTAAGCCTAAAGAAATAAAGTTATTGAATCTGAATCTGAATCTGAATACATATTCGGAATCAGGAAAAAAAGGCGCATCTGCCTGAATTTAAAAGAAAAATCTATCCTTAATAAGCAAAGAGCTACGATAAGCCTAAAAGGCACAAGTAACATCCAAATTCATATTTTTTAACTCAAAAAGGCACATATTGTTAAAAGAACACAAATGCATAGATATGGCTTTACATTAAAAAGTCGCAATTGGCTAGTTGTGACCTTTTGATGTAAAATTGATACTTTAATTTTATTTTTTGTACTAAGTTACAAGGAAAAATCATGATTTTAAAAATAATGGGACAAAATTAATAAGTAATAAAACTATGTTAAGGGAGATCTTATGTATATGCAACTAATTGCATTAAAATATTTTATAAATTCATTATATAAAGAATATTATGTCAGAAAAACATCGAAAAACTTTAAACCCATTTATCTCGACTTTTACAATTTGTTAGTTGTGCCCTTCTTCGTTATGAGGGCAGTACATTAAAAAGTCGCAATTGGCTAGTTGTGACCTTTTGATGTAAAATTGATACTTTAATTTTATTTTTTGTACTAAGTTAAAAGGAAAAATCATGATTTTAAAAATAATGGGACATGATAAATAAATAATAAAACTATGTTAAGGGAGATCTTATGTATATGCAACTAATTGCATTAAAATATTTTATAAATTCACTATAAAAAGAATATTATGTCAGAAAAACATCGAAGAACTTTAAACCCATTTATCTCGACTTTTACAATTTGTTAGTTGTGCCCTTCTTCGTTACGAGGGCAGTAATGATGAATACGCCATAGATGGCATTATTCATCATTTGGGGGTTATTGCCCGTAATCCCCACATAATGGGTATAAAAAAATTGAATTATTCATTTCTTATAATTCCAGCCAACAAATCAATGGATAATCGCGGGCGCTAGCATCTTGCGCGTCATCGGCGTGCCAATGCTGATGCTGTGCAACGCGCAGCCTCGGAAGCACCTGCCGATATGGTTCCCCTGGGACTACGAGTACATCATGATTATGATAGTATTCGCCTTCACTAACGGATATCTCACTAATTTGTGTATGGTGCACGCTACTAGGTAAGAATAACTCTTTATAATAGCAAACAAGATAACTTCTAAAGCGCTTTTTTCCGTGTCAGGATGTAAATCCAGTGTAAAATAATAATGAAATTGGTAATTATCTATGCAAATTCAGTCCGTTCAGTAGTTTGAGCGTTAAGAGGTAATAAATAAACAAGTAACCTAATGTTGGACAATCCACACAGTCATCTAGCCCTAGGTTAAATGAAAGGAAAATTTAAAAAAAATCTGACATTAAATTAATAAATGAAAAACAAAAAATTATTCCGTTAAATGAACCAGACGGCTACTTTATTTATAAGCTTGTATTCATAAAAACGTTTGTTTGTTTTCAGAGTTGTGGAAATGCATGAGCGTGAGAAAGCCTCCTCAGTGATAGCAACATGGCTGAGCATCGGCCTCACAGTCGGCGCGGCCATTGGAATGATGATGGTGCGGATTCTGTAAAGATGATTGAAGATTCTGTAGAGATGATGTTTCGACGCGCCTGCATGTTTGTACGAAAAAGTTCTGTAGCTATCTATTCATTTGGTCGCCAGAATAGGGTTCTGTAAAGATGATTGATGAAGATTCAGGAGAGATGACGTTTCGGCGCGCCTACCTGTTTGTACGAAAAGATTATGTAGCTATCTTTCACATTTTGGGCTTTGACGCATTTGGACGCCAGAATTGGTCCTACAAGGTATCTTTATTATGCTCAGAAATCTATTTATTCAACACAAAAAACAATAGCATCTAAAATCATCATACAAAACAGTAGTAATAATCTACATTGTATCGTAAAAATATGTATTTACACCATGTATGTATATGAAGTTAATATTATTGTTCATATGAAATTTACTAATATGGGCAAAAAACTAAATCAATTTTCCAAAAGACCTAATATTAACAAAAAAACTAAATAAATTTTCCAAAAGACACTGGTGATATTAAACACAACCAAGTAGTAACCAATATATTCGTACAAATAGGCAGACCTTAATTTATGGGTAGAGTAATAGAATAATGATAATTGGTTATTAATGTGAGAAATCAAGCATAATCAGCATTGAATTGAACTAATGTGATAATAAAGCATATTGTGTAGCTTAGCAATCATAAAAAAGTTAGGAAAAATATAACTAGTGGAGTTAGCTATTCAATTTTAGCTTTTTTGTTTTAAAACCATGGCACAGATTGATAGCAATTATTATATATTTTAACATAAGTAAACATAAACAGACACATTTCATAATTATGATTTATATAAATTAATATAAATACCATACAAAGATATGTTACCATTCCGTCACAACTTCTTATGTTTTTTAAATATTTTCTTGTTATATAGCATTTAAGTGAAAAGTGCTCATAATTTGTGTTAGTTTAAAGATCTCAAGAATTGCCTCTTATTAATATTTCTTTATCATGTTTTAAGAATTATTTTAATGATTTTAGCATAATTTTGTACCTGATATTAAGTTTACCAAACTATGTATGAATATCATTATGACGTTATTTGTAGGAATAATTTAATACAATTGCTATATTAATAAATGACTATGTGATACACATTTTCGTCTTTTATTTAAAAAATTCTTCCACTCTTGACCACATTGACGACTTCTGTAGGTGGGAGAAGGTCCTCCTGCGACAGGTTGCGGGTTCGATTCCCTTCCCGCCTCGGGACAAATATTTGTAAGATATGCAAATATTTGTTCTGGGTGTTCTGGTCGTTTTCTATGTATAGGTAATAATAAATATCTATCTATGCAATCGTATGATAATATGATTAATTATCTATTACCCATAACACAAGTTCTGCTTAGCAGGAAAATTCACACAGCATTATCTAGCTGAGGATATAATGCTTTGTGAATTATCCAAAATTATTTATTTATTATTATTTTATTACTCAATAAACTTGCAATTAACTGTAAAGTAAGTAGTGAGCCGTGTGGTGCCGGCATAGAATTGCACCACCCCAACTCTTCCCGTGGGTGTCGTAAGAGGCGACTAAGGGAAACACACCGAGGGCGGGCAGCAGCGCCCTCTGTAGAACAATTCCACCGAACTGCGATCCCCAACCCGCATGCCCAGCGTGGGGATTATGGGCAATTACCCCCAAATAATGAATAGTGCCACATATGGCGCTTATTAGGGGAGGCCTATGTCCAGCAGTGGACTATATAGGCTGATGTTGTAAGTAGTGAGGAACTTATTCAAAAAGGTTAAATAAAAGATAAAGTAACCTTCATAACTCAGTCCGTTTATTAAATTGTCATGTAAAAAACATCCAGTCTGCATAATTTAAAATATCTATAATAATAATAAGACTATAACAATTGATTTCAAGTTATAAGATGGTTGGATTAGTCGTAGGTTTTCCTCGGAAGTGCCGACTTAGAAAGCAGGTACCTAACTATTTTGTACACTAAAAAGTCTAGCCCAGTACTGATAAAGAACCGATAGTGATAGTGAACGTGTTAAATACAGCTACAACGCAAAACGAGGCTTTGAACTTTAAATACTTTTACATTACAAGCAAAATCTTGTTTTTTTGCTTGTAATGTAAAAGTATTAGGTATATTATATTTTGTAATTTACAATGACTACAAAATATATCGAGAAGTATACGATATACATCTAGTGTTATTTATTTATTTTACTGTATTAAGTATGTCATTTTAAATTATATTTAAGAACAATACTTTTACATTACAGGCAAAAATACCGCCTATATTTGCATATGTAATATAAATGTATTAATGTAATTTATAATGACTAAAAATATATCGAGACGTATAGTGTAGGTATACGATATTTATCCAGTGTACATGTCATTGTAAATTATATTTAAGAACAGACCGAAAACGTTTCAAATATCACTGACCTGTACCTACCTACTATACCAAGGATTATAATGATTTCCGTCCTTTGTATACCTAAATAAGTGATAAATTTCAAATAATCTGTCAAATAACTTTAATTTTAATGCCCCGAATTATCTATATATTTATTTGTGGCGCATTTAGGCTCCGGCGACGGATGAGGTTCCCCAGCAAACGTAGTACCAAAATGATCTGTAATTTGAGTATATTTTCAACATGGTTTGTGGTTGGTTTATTTATTTGTATTAGAACTAGCGGTCCGCCAAAGCTTCGCACGGGTATTAAACAAAAATTTCAGAAATTATACACACTAACACGATGAGTTTCACGGTTTTCATACGGATCCCTTACTTTTTTAACAGCATTGGGGTTTTTGACATTGACTCGACATTCCAAAACTTACACTGGCCGTAGAGAAAAAGCAAGCAGCGTGCGCTATATACATAGCGCACGGTTTAATTATTGAATTTTTCATGCGGATCCCCAACTTTTTTGAAAATATTACATAGCCTATTCATAGTTCATCACGAAAAATTTATGATTCCAATGGTGAAAGAATTTTTCAAATCGGTCCTGTAGTTTCGGAGCCTATTCAATCAAATTTTTCCTCTTTATAATATTAGTATAGATAGGTTCCTGCCACTAACTTTTTTGAAATATTTATTACGAATACTAAGAAAACATGTCTTTTTTATGTAAACATGGGATTAGGTAATTTCATGTCAAAAGTAAGTGTCAGGAACCTAGATAAATACTATTTTAATTGAAATACTAGCAGATCATGGTGTCAATATGCTCAAATTACATATCATGGTGGTACTACGTTTGTATGGGAAATTCATCCGACGCCGGAACCTTAAGCTGTGCCCATAACCTATTCCCTCTAGTCTAACTAATCAGGCACCTTTAGTAATGACTATAATTTTATAACAACCTCAATCTTTTCCCCTTAAACATAGCGTAAAAAATGCTGGATAGACAACGCATTAACAAATTGTATCATAGTCGAAAGCAATCCTCGCTTCCGCTTGAAATATACGTACATAAACTACAATATCATGAATCCCAGAATATCTGAAACTGGATTTTCCTGCATTACATAAGTACATAAAAATAATAAGTCAACATAATCCCCAAAATAAAACAATTATATTAAACATAATAAACATTCCTTTTACAAAAATATAATATCCACAGTAACGTTGAATCAATCACAAACACCAATTGACACCAAGTAAAGCAATATGCATCCACTGATAACATTTTTAAAAGTTTTTAAGCAGAATCAATACAACTATTACCTATATTTACAACATATAGTATTTACAATTTTTTTCTGATCGGAATAGGTTTATTTTAATGTGGTACCAGTTCTCTTTAGTTAACAGAGCTTGATGAGCTATTTGACGATTCTTTAAAGTTTTTCTTCTGAAAAAATTGGACTGCTGAGTTCGGTTTGACGGTAATTTCGAGACGACATCGTGACTCCTTTAGATTTTGGTACAGCGCCTCTACCGTGCGGATAGGGAAGCAAATTCCGTGCAAAAATGGAAAGTCTCAACACGATTCTATCGTCAAACCGTACTCAGGTCACAAAATAGTTCTAAATAGCACAAAAGTTTCTTTTAGTATAATATTGTCATTTTCAAGATACCATTTGACTCGTGCCAAATCAGATGATCTATCTCAAGCGAGGTCTAAGGCCTGTTTTATAATAGCTTGCTCAGTTATCGGCATAGTATAAATTTTCTATGGCAGAAGCATTACTCAAGTACTAAGCAGAGACTTCTAATATGTGTCAAACCTCTTAATGCTCCAACGCAATTTATGACAAGAGAAGAATTTATGACAAGTGAAGAATTTATGACAGATTTTAATTAAGGGGTTAGTTTTGTTTCATAATAGTATCGAGACGTCAAACGCTCATTATTTAGGATTTGTGTGAACTGTAGAGGCGCTGTACCAAATCTCACACCAAAATTTAATGTTTCATGACATCTCAATACGATTTTGAATCTAATGGAAGAGTTCGTATCGCGACTAAACTTGCTAATGATGTAAATTCATATGTCGACAAAAAAGTAAACTAAACGTAGATTGACTGGACTAAAAATGTTGCCGTCCGACATTAACCGAAACAAAAAGTACGGCATCACTTTTAGCACCTATTCCGAGTCTAGTCTGGTTTTGATGACATTTGATTTAACACCGATTCAGTAAAACTAAATGCTACAGCACCAATACCCAAAATTGCTTCACTTCGTGTCAACTCGGCATACATAAGTACAAGCGCAAACATCATCTGTTCCGATGCGTGACCGCCTCTGCGCCTTGCCGCGCGAAACGGAACAAACCGTTGGATATCGCGACCACGGGCGAGAACAGTCGGAGTGGATAGTCGCTGGAATAAGAAATGATTATGGTCAGTCAGAATTAGTTTTCATTGCAAATAATAAAAAAAATTTAAGTGCTTTATTTCCTTTAGACCTTATAGGGCTCTTGGACAGACAAAAATACAAATTAATACAAGTAATACTAGAAAAAAAACATGCCTATGTCCAGCAGTGGACTAATATGGGATGATGATGATGAGAAAATAAAGTGATCACTGTTTTTTTGTTCATTTTAATCTTTTACTCAGATTTATACTCCGTACTAATATTGCCTATAACACAACTCTGTCTCTTTGTCTCCTATCACGCCGAAACGGCTGAATGCATTTTAATGAAATTAGGCAGTGACGTAAACTTTACAAATGTAATTCTGTCTCAGTCTGTCTGTTGCCTTTCCACACCGAAACGACTAAAAAGATCTCAATGAAATTTGTCAGGAAGATCCCAATATCAATAAGGCTACAAACGCTAAACGGATCTCAATGAAATTTGGGAGATCTCAATATTCATAAGGCTACAACCGCTATAATAATGTTTTTAGTAACTATGTGCCAGTTTCAGACCATTTTTAATAAGAGACATAACTTACATACATAATATGTAAGTCATGCAATGCCTGATAGCAATAAGTCATGCCTCACAATAACAAAATGTGTTTACTACAGTACAGGGCGTCCCACGTCTATGCCACATGGAATAAATAAAGTACCTTAAAATATTGTAGATGGAACATTTTACTGAAATCATTATTTTAATTAATAAAACAATTAAAATTGCATTCATAGAATTTTAAATAGTTGGTTGAACTGGGAATCGAATCCGAAATTAAAATAATGTCTTATTCAGTAAAATGTTCCATCTACAATATTTAAGGTACTTTATTCCACGTGGCATAGCCGTGGGACGCCCTGTATAGTGAAGTAAACACACGTGCGTTTATGAGTAATTTCAGAAACTAAAAGGACAATTTAGCACATTTAACCACTCATTAACATTGATTACATAACTTACCTCCCAATGACAGGCGTCGCTTCGTTCCCGCTCAAGATGAAGACAGGGAAGAATATTGAAAACACACACCCACTGAAACAAATGATTAATCATTTTAAAATATAAAATAAGGAAGCGGTATCTAACAGTTTCTCGACAGTATCGGAACGTTATGATATAAAGATATTTATTTGCCATAATACATGTCAGTGTGACACACACCGGGGGGCGGGCAGCAGCGCCTTCTGCAGAACAACTACAACGAACTGCGATCCCCAACCCGCATGCCCAGCGTGGGGATTATGGGCAATAACCCCCAAATAATGATGCCATCTATGGCGCTCATTAGGGGAGGCCTATGTCCAGCAGTGGACTATTATAGGCTGGTGATGTTGATGTTGATGTCAGTGGGAAGCCAACAAATATTCTATATCTATACTAATATTATAATGAGGAAAGATTTGATTGTTTGTTTGTTTGTATGTTTGTTTGTTTGTTTGAATTGAATAGGCTCCGAAACTACTGGACCGAGTTAAAAAATTCTTTCACCATTAGAATCCTTAATTTTCCGTGATGAACATAGGCTATATAATATTTTCAAAAAAGTTAGGGATCCGCATGAAAAATTCAATAATTGAACCGTGGGCTGTATATTCAACCTCTTTTTCTATTATGGCGCGTCAGAATAGAAAAAGAGGTTGTATAGCGCACGGTGCTTGCTTTTTCTCTACGGCCAGTGTCAGTTTTGGAATGTTGAGTCAATGTCAAAAACCCCAATGCTATGCTGTTAAAAAAAGTAAAGATCCGTATGAAAACTGTGAAACCCATCGTTTTAGTGTGTATAATTTATGAAATTTTTGTTTAATACCCGTGCGAAGCCGGGGCGGGCCGCTAGTCTATACTAATATTATAAAGAGGAAAGATTTGATTGTTTGTTTGAATTGAATAGGCTCCGAAACTACTGGACCAATTTCAAAAATTCTTTCACCATTAGAATCTTTAAATTTCCGTGATGAACATAGGCTATATAATATTTTCAAAAAAGTTAGGAATCCGCATGAAGAATTCAATAATTGAACCGTGCGCTGTATATTCAACCTCTTTTTCTATTATGGCGCGTCATAAAAGAAAAAGAGGTTGAATATATAGCGCACGGTGCTTGCTTTTTCTCTACGGCCAGTGTCAGTTATGGAGTGTCGAGTCAATGTCAAAAACCCCAATGCTGTTAAAAAAAGTAAGGGATCCGTATGAAAACTGTGAAACCCATCGTGTTAGTGTGTATAATTTCTGAATTTTTTGTTTAATACCCGTGCGAAGCCGGGGCGGACCGCTAGTATAATAGAATTTGACGACCTCTGTGGTGCGGTGGGTGAAGGTCCGCCTGCGACGCTGGAGGTTGCGGGTTCGATTCCCACATCACATCACTAGCCTGTAATCGTCCGCTGCTGGACATAGGCCTCCCTTAACGAGCGCCATAGATGGCATTATTTATCATTTGGAGGTTATTGCCCATACCCACGCTGGGCTTGCGGGTTGGGATCGTAGTTCGGTGGAGTTGTTCTGCAGAGGGCGCTGCTGCCCGCTCCCCGGTATGGTTCCCTTAGCCGCCACGGGAAGAGTTGGAGTGGTGAAATTCTATGTAGGCACCACACGGTTTTCTATATATAATAAAAAATATCTATCTATGTATATTGTATTATGTATGTATATCTGCTTAGCTTGGGGCTAGATGAATCTGTGTGGATTGGCAAGCATTATCTATTTATAAATAAGAATGAAAATAGTATATATGATAATAGTATGTATATAATAAAAGCTTGTAAACTTGAATACCTAATCAGGCAAAAAAATTACCTAATCAATTTTAATACCTATCAAGACGTGGATTAAGTCTATATTATCATATCACGCTCATGTGAAGGTCGATAGCCTTGTATTGCTGAACTGGAAATATAATGGACTTATATTATCTGTGACTGGACTTATCATGCGTCATTCGCGTGTATTAATAAATTATGCTTATAAGTAGGTATTTGAACTAATTTTGACACGATTTACTTGTTGCTTAGAACAATGGAACACTCCAATGTTCTAAGCTTCTAATAACTTAGGGTTAATACCATTTAGGGTGAACCCTTTGCCATGCCTTCTTTTTTTTTCTATACTTATTAATAAACAATCCTTTGAGTTAATGCCAGTTAAGTTAGGGCACGTGCCCACTTTGATGTGGTGAAGACAAATAGTCGTACTGGATAAAGCATTGTTAGCTTAGTTATACATGGTGTTTAAAGGTGGGTGCAAAGCTGGTGGGCGAAGGTAGTGTGGACTATTTGGATCCATTTAAGCCATAGTTGTCTTAGACGAAGTCTGATTATTTCTTTTTTAAATAGCTTACCTTACAATATAAGACTGTGGTATTTGGGTTAACACAGCCAACGGCAGCCCGAACCCCAGGAAGTAAGGCCAGTTGGTCTCTATGAACGTGAGTCGCTTGTGCAGCTCCCAGCCCATGTTGAACCATTTGTACTCAAATGAGTACAGCGAGTAGAAAAGGCACATGTGGACTAGGCATAGCAGCTCGCCTATGTACGAGTAGGTTATGGGCAGCATGTTGTTTAACATACTCTATAGAAGACAGAAGGTACCTACCTTACAATATACGACTGTGGTATCTGGGTCAGCACAGTCAACGGCAGCCCGAACCCCAGGAAGTAAGGCCAGTTGGTCTCGATGAACGTGAGTCGCTTGTGCAGTTCCCAGCCCATGTTGAACCATTTGTACTCAAATGAGTACAGCGAGTAGAGAAGGCACATGTGGACTAGGCACAGCAGCTCGCCTATGTAGGTTATGTGCAGCATGTTGTTTAACATACTCTTTAGACAGAAGGTACCTACCTTACAATATACGACTGTGGTATCTGGGTCAGCACAGCCAACGGCAGCCCGAACCCCAGGAAGTAAGGCCAGTTGGTCTCGATGAACGTGAGTCGCTTGTGCAGTTCCCAGCCCATATTGAACCATTTGTACTCAAATGAGTACAGCGAGTAGAGAAGGCACATGTGGACTAGGCAGAGAAGCTCGCCTATGTAGGTGATAGGCAGCATGTTGACTAACATACTCTGGAAATTAAATGAAAAATATCTATCTATGTACTCATATTATTATTATTATGTATATCAGTTATCTAGTACCCATAACGCAAGCTCTGCTTAGCTTGGGGCTAGATAATGCTGTGTGAATTGTCCAGCATTATTTATATTTATTTTATAGACAATCATTCTTGCGTGGGAGGACTACTTAATTTCATCTTAATATCTTAATAATTATTATGTCTGACGAAAAATATGTCTAAAATTACATTAGGCAGTTTTTGATACCTATTTTAATCTGTTTTTTAGATAATAGTAATAGATTTATTGACTACTAGCTAGCCCGCGACTTCGTCCGCGTGGTAATCGAAAATGGTTCGAATAGTATTTTAATTGGTTTTTACCGTTATCAACATCAACATCACCAGCCTATAATATTCCACTGCTGGACATAGGCCTCCCCTAATGAGCGCCATAGATGGCATCATTATTTGGGGGTTATTGCCCATAATCCCCACGCTGGGCATGCGGGTTGGGGATCGTTTACCGTTATAATTGTCTCGTAAGTAACATATAAATAATATAAAAAAAGGATTCGGTTATATTCCATGTCCCTGTAGTATCCCGCGGGAACATGATAAAAAGTATACTATGTCCTTTATCCCGGTCTATTCGGGTTATTCCCGCTCGTCCCCACGTTTCGTCCCCAGAGAGGACGAACGGGAAGTAAACTTCCCGCTGGCCCCGATGGGGACAAACGGGAAGTACCTATACTTCCCGTTGGTCCCCTCTTAATAATATGAGGATAATTTTGGATAAAATCAGATCATATTTTGTAATCAACTTGAAACATTTCAACAATGAGTGATGAATAATAATTCAATAAAATACGTTTTGCTATATACTTCTCACCTGAACTAAAAATAATGCTTGTACCAATAAACTGAACAATGAGTCAGCTATTATTTTGCTGACGCTAGACATAAACTGCGGCCTGCCTCTTCTATGTCGATACGCTGAGTCTGCTATATCCTGCAACATAAAGTATGTGTTATTGACGACCTCTGTGGCGCAGTGGGTGAAAGACCGCCTGCGACGACGCAGGATGTTGCGCGCCTTGGGACAAATATTTGTACGATCCACAAATATTTGTACAGGGTGTTCTAGTTGTTTTCTATGTACCTATAATAAAAAATATCTTTCTACATATGTATACATATATTATTATGTAAATCACTTTTTAGTGCCTACATAACACAAGCTCTGCTTCGCTTAGGGCTAGATAATGCTGTGTGAAATTGTCCAGCATTATTATTATAATATGTCATATAATTTTCATAGATTGCAAAGAAAATCATTGCAATAAGGTGGTCTCTTATTATAATGGATTGGCTAGGCAGTCATACATTTTTCATACATTTTTGTTTATACATTTATTCATCTCAGAACCTTGATACTACTTCCAATAATAAAACTTTTCCATCAAACACATTGCCATTTAACCTGTAGTATCTATACTAATATTATAAAGAGGAAAGATTTGATTGTTTGTTTGTTTGTTTGTTTGAATTGAATAGGCTACGAAACTACTGGACCGATTTGAAAAATTCAATAATTGAACCGTGCGCTGTATATTCAACCTCTTTTTCTATTATGGCGCGTCAGAATAGAAAAGGAGGTGGAATATATACGCACGGTGCTTGCTTTTTCTCTACGGCCAGTGTCAGTTATGGAGTGTCGAGTCAATGTCAAAAATCCCAATGCTGTTAAAAAAAGTAAGGGATCCGTATGAAAACTGTGAAACCCATCGTGTTAATGTGTATAATTTCTGAAATTTTTGTTTAATACCCGTGCGAAGCCGGGGCGGACCGCTAGTGTTGTATAAAGCATTGATCACTTGGTTGTGTATTGCCTCACTCATCTTGTATTTTGAACTACATTAATGAATGGACAAGCTGAAGACAGGGCGTCATGGTGCTCATTAGGGGGTCTATGTCCAAAGTGGACTGATATGGGCTGATGATAATGATGATGATGAATTAAAGCATTATATAAGGTGGCTTTTCAAGCCTAGTGTAGACATTGCATGTAGATTATATACACTGAGATTTTAAGTAACATACCTACCTAGATTCTTTTTGAAATTACTTGTCAATGATTTTAATGCAGGGCAATAAATAAATATAATTTCAAATTACATATTTAATTTCTTAAGGTCATACCTGAAACCACAAGCTGTTCACCAGCTTACTCAATAGAAACAGCGGGAGCACCCATATCATCCTGAATGTCATGGACAAGAACGGCTGCATCCATGCCCACACATTATGAGCCACCCCAGGGTTGTGGCCGAATGCAACGGTAACTAAGTACTTCACACCAGGCAACAAAGCATACTCAAACACAAGTATGCTCAGTAAAAATATAAATCCATTGAGTATGCATGATTGTAACACTCGAGTAAGTACTTTTGATTCTCTGGAAGGAAATGATATGGTTTATTAAAGGTAAGCACAATTCGTAACTATACAGAACAAAAGATTCTTTGTTAGGACAACACTAACTATTTTAAATAGGTTGAGACAGATTATTGTTTTCCATATTTAATTCCTAGTAGGAACATAAAGTTTATTATGTAATAGATGAGCTATATTTATAGGAAATTAGATAAATTTTCTAGAAATTCTAAAACTTACTGTTGCACACTGGGCACCTGTTTTAACTTCGGTTTGGTACTATCATCAATTTTCGGTGAACGACTTAACGCACGTTCGTTGATTTCTTTATCTAAATACAGAAGCACGGTAACACCGCGTAAACTATCGATGAAACCTTTGATCAGCGATACAGAAAAATTCTGGAAATAATATTTTTTTGAACTAAATTATATGAACAACAGCAGAATACTATAGTATCATGTTATGTAACTTACTCGTATGCTCTCCATGGTATTGGTATGATCTAAAAGAGTTTGAAGTAATAAATTGTTACATTATTCAAAGGAAAAGATCAAAGAATACTATTTTTACGTAAAAGTTGTACTACAAAACAACACCACACACAACACAACAATGAAATGAAATGAACTTTGACAATTCTGATTGACACTAAGTGACACGACGTTGACATTGAAAATTACAGTGCTGAATATTATAAACATCGCTACATTGCAACTCGTATTCTACCTACGATTTCGTTCGTTCACGGTTCAATCATCAGTGGTCTTCAACACTCGATTCTACTTTGCTTTGCTCTTCGTCACAGAACACTTATCCTCAGAGTCCTCATAACGCTCTTCGTTGTCAAAGGCAGACTGGCAGGAAACGAACTAGTTTCTACATCCAGAAATGTTTTTCTAAAGTCATGGCTGTTGCTTAGAAAACCTTGCAGACTTCTGAAGGGCTGTCTGTTAAGCTTGTCTGTCTTGGCTGTATAGACTTGAGTGATAGATTCGGGGAGCTTTATAGCACCCGGAGGAGTGGTTGCTATGGTTTTTTGCATCCGGGCATAATCTGCCTCACTCTTTAAGTCATTCATTATAAAATATATAATGTGCTCAGTCTGCACGTCACGTCCGATGACGCTGTTTCGATAATAGCTCTTGCCTGTACAGAGTCAGAACTCAGAGCTTGTGTCATGCAGGTGCTGCATAATGTGAGCCTCGAGAGGATCAGTCCTTGTAGACCCCATCTTTGTAGTTACTCCAAGCATGCATTTCCTATCTACATGTCAGCCAAGGACAGATTTATCAATGTTATTTTGCCAATGTCAATCATGACGTCAAACTTCAACTTCTTTATTTATGGCGATGCTTGCGGCACGACTCTGCCAGTGTTGGTGTCATCGGAGTATCCATCCATGTTCTAGACTTTGAAGACAGAATAGAATAGAACAATATAAGTATGACGACGCGTGGACCCCTTATTTTGAAACTGGCAGAATTCTATCAATCGCAAACTTTTCACTTGCATGAAAAAAAATCCTTCCAGTCCAGCCAAATGCAGAACAAGCTCGTTGAGTATTATTGTTCTGTGGCCACAATTTAAGAAGAAGAAGTAAGTTGTTTTCCTCGTCGAATGAAAGAAAGGAGAAAGTTATTTTGCTCGCATTTGCTTTTTGATATAATATTTGTTGGATATTTATTCGTTTTAATTTTTAATAGTTATAAACTTGATTTCGTCGGTGATGTCCAACAATTAAAATGGATAACGTTAACATATTTGACAACCTAAGGTAAGTTTAAACTTTGTTTCGTTTGTTCCACACACAACTTTCTATTGCGTACAACGTTATAATTTGTTAAAAATTACGTGATCTGAAATCTGTGAAATTTTCACTAACTGCTAGCCCCTTCAAAGTAAAATAATTTTCATGTATTTACGAGGCCCATAATAATACCGATTATTTTTTTCTATTCCAATCAAAGGTATTTTCGTATACTTACGTAGGTACCTGACTGCTCAGATGTCTGAGGCTGCTGTAATACCCTTACCTAGCCAAACAGATCAGCTAAAAAGTACTTACATACTTAACAATTAAAACAGTCAGCACATGAATCAGTTGACTAACTCTAAATAGTTAAGTTTACATGTTCTGTTGGTATTGTTCTAGGTTAGAGTGAGTAAAATCTAGGAACAAATGAATAGTCCTATATTGTATAAGTTCTATAAAGTTTTTAATTAATTTAACAGATTAATGTCCCAGTCTAGAATCAATTAACTGTTTTTAATATGTCTCCCTTCCCGCCTCTTATACACCCCAGTGCTGGGAGTGAGTGGGCAACAAGTGATAAGCACTAGATGACATAATGTAATGATGATAAGATATGTTAGGCACAGTTAAGTGTTATAGAACTTTTTCTGCCTACTTCACTTCTAGGTCTCATATATTTAGGATCACTAACGTAAGCCATTTTAAGTGAATTTTTGTAATTCTTATGAGAAATAAATTTAAACCATATGCCAGAAAGATTTAATCAAAATAAATATAATGACAATTGTAGGTAAAATAATTATGATAGGTATTGTATACCTATACATACAACAATAAGATAAAAACAACAAGGCATTTATTTTATTTACATTATTGTTATTGCTCTGTATGATGAATTGACCTGTGTTGGCCTTCTGGCAGGTTTCTGACTTTAAGACTAAGGTTGTGGGTTCAAAACCCTTTATTGTACTTAAGGTTAGGGTCACAGAGAAGATCTTGGGGTGCAATGCAAAAAATGCTTAGTTATTTTTCTGTTTTATTAACTTCTGTATCGAAGAGAACCAAAGCTTATCAACATAGCTCAAAGAATTAACAAACTGAAGCGGCAGTATTTGGAACACTGCCGCTTCAGTTTGTTAATTCTTCATATCATATTATATCATATTCATATTTCTATAATCAAAATGGTTAAAGATATGCTCAGGATCACAATTAAAACTATTAAGCTAACATTACCAACCATATAAATCTTTTAAAATTATATTAAAAAAGTGTCTGAATATACAATCTTTTATGATTTTACTAAACTCATGATTTGAAAATTGAATGATGATGTAAATTTAATAGATTTATCATTTTATATGAAACATAATTTAATAATTATCTATATCTTACATAATGTATATTGAGTGACCTATAACCTTTAAAAGTTATTAATAAATAAACTATAAATGCCATAAATTCAGCAGGGTCTGTGCATGTTAACAACATTATTTAGAATTTACCATAATTTAATTAGAAGTTTAAAGCCTTATGTATGAATAAGAAAATTATAATTCAATAATACAATTAGAAGTAGTATTTGCGATTGAAAATTGAGCTGAGGGCAGACTATTGCAAACCATGTACTTGTAGCTCAACTTCAGTGTGATGCTTAGGGTACCTATAACTTCATTCAACGCAATATGGAGTCTTTTATAGTACCCAAATATTTATCTCAACTGCAGTCATTATAGCATAGCTGGAATTAAAACTACTCCATGAATTAAGCATTTAGTCCACACTTAGCATGTAGTGATGTTTAAAAGACAACTTCATCCATATTCAATTTCCAAAGCCACAGGTGTTCAAAAAAAGTTTATTAAGTGTGACGGCTACGTCCGATCTTAAAACGCCATGTCCTCAATAGCCATGCTACCTGCTTGGGTTTCTGTTAACTCAAAATACCATCTTTTACAATCTTGCAAAACATACCTATCAAAAACCAGTTCCATTAAAACAAACGCATACAAAATATCCCAGCGCAAAGTTCAGATAGAGTATGTCCTAATCATCACTACGTCACAACATCCGTCCCTTACTTTTCCTCTCGCTCTAAACTTACGAGCCGAGTTCAGTCCAGTCGCTTCGCTAGTGCGCGTGCAGAGGTAACCGCGATCGCGCGCCTCTTTGTGACGTCACAGTGCAGTGATACCCATTGTGTTGTAAAAGTAACAAAATGCAGAAAGTGGACAATGAATCCCTGGCGACAGGGGACACTAAATCGATTATATCCGGCAGGAAGGGAAGCCTGAAGGTGCAGATTACTCCTGCGCAGCACAAAACTTTGACGCACCTTCCGAAGAGACCGCCGGTGGACTTGGCGTTCACGGATTTGACTTACAAGGTGCAGGAGGGAAGGAAAAGCAGTACGTTATTTTATTTATTTTAAGGCTAGGTGCCGTTTACCTAATGTGTCTGATGAACAGCGCAAATCTGATCTTTACTCACTGGTTCAACTACCTTAATTTCTTTGATAGAATTATGAAGTCTTGCAAATTCACATCAAGTTTAGTCTAAGGAAAATTCCTATTGTGTTATTAAACGAATTCTGGATATTTTATAAACTCTTAAAACACTATTCCTTTTCTGTCCATGTTGGCAGTTTATCACGATAGGACTTAGTGGTGTAATTTAAAACAGTGAACAGTTATCATTATCAGTAATTTGTAGATGGATTCTAACGATGTGGTCGTTAATGCGACATCTAATTGGACTTATATCTATGACCTCTATTTGTATTTCCTACTTCGCTGCGATTACGCTCTGTTAGAATAAATACTTGGTACTTTGTTCTGATGTACACAACTCTAATTTGCATTAAATAATGGAAGTAATTTATACTTCCATAGATACTAATGTAATATATAATACTAGGACCGCTAGTATTACTATATTAGTGGCCCGGCTTCGCACGGGTATTTAACAAAAATTAAATTTTTCATGCGGATCCGAACTTTTTTTGCAAATATTCTTCTATAGCCTATGTTCATCACGGAAAATTTAGGATTCGAATGGTGAAAGAATTTTTCAAATCGGTCCAGTAGTTTCGGAGCCCATTTTAATAAAACAAACAAACTAGATAAATGCGCTTGTCTGTCTGTTTCGGCCTCGAAGAAAGATTGCACCTAAACCTAGCCAGGGAAAGGACAAACTGCTTATTGTACAGAGAAAACCCGTGCAAAGCTGCGCGTTAAACCTAGTATTTGATACCTACTTGGTTTTCATCATCATCATCATCAGCCTATGTTAGTCCACTGTTGGACATAGGCCTCCCCTAATGAGCGCCATAGCGCCCTGTCTTCGGCTTGTCGCATCCAGCATCTGCCAGCAGTCTTTCGCAGATCGTCATCCCACCTGGCCGGAGGGCGTCCTACACTACGTTTACCGAGTCGCGGTCTCCACTCAAGAACACGTTTACCCCAGCGGTTATCGGTTCTTCGCGATATATGGCCGGCCCACTGCCACTTCAGTTTGCTAATTCTCTGAGCTATGTCGATGACTTTAGTTCTCTGTCGGATCAATTCGTTACGAATCCTATCCTTCAGAGAAACTCCGAGCATAGCTCTTTCCATAGCTCGCTGAGCGACTTTGAACTGGTGGACCAACCCTATCGTGAGTGTCCACGTCTCAGCTCCGTAGGTCATGACTGGTAGGACGCACTGATTAAAAACTTTCGTTTTTAAACATTGCGGTATGGATGACGAGAAGACTCGACGTAGTTTTCCGAACGCTGCCCAGCCTAGCTGGATCCTCCTCTTGGCTTCCTTCTCGAAATTGTTTTTACCCAACTGCAAAATCTGCCCGAGGTAAGTGTACTCAGAAACAATTTCGAGAAGGTGGCCATGTACGATCACCGGTCTTGGATCAATGTGGCCATTGATCATGATTTTGGTTTTATCCAAATTCATGCCAAGACCGATACATCGGGAGGCTGAAGCTAGACTGTCCAGCATCCGGTTCAGCTCCTCTAGCGACTCCGCCATTAAGACTATGTCATCAGCGAATCGCAGGTGTGAGATGTACTCGCCGTTTATGTTGATGCCCTTGTCTTTCCAGTCCAGCGTCTTAAACATATCTTCCAACGCGCTCGTGAACAGTTTCGGGGATATAACATCCCCCTGCCTCACTCCTCTGCGCAGTTGGATCGGTTTAGTCTGCTGGTCCTGTACTCGGACACTCATCGTAGCGGCTTCGTAAAGACATCTCAGCACCTCGATATAACGATAGTCTACTTGGCATCGCTGTAAGGATTGTAGAACAGCCCAGGTTTCAACGGAGTCAAAGGCCTTCTCATAGTCCACAAAGGCCAGACACAGGGGCTGATTATACTCTTCGGACTTCTGTATAATCTGCCTCACTGTGTGAATGTGGTCTATGGTACCATATCCTCCGCGAAACCCAGCCTGCTCCGGTGGCTGAAACTCGTCGAGTCTCCTAGCGAGACGGTTCGATATAACTCGTGAGAATAGCTTATAGACGTGACTTAGGAGCGAGATGGGTCTATAATTTTTAAGGAGGGTTTTATCTCCCTTCTTAAAAAAGAGCACCACCAAACTCCCACTCCACGCCTTTGGAGTTCTCCCACTGTGAAGGACGGCGTTGAAGAGGCTCTGTAACTCCTGTATAACAGGGTATCCTCCAGCTTTTAAAAGCTCTGATGTTATTCCGTCCTCACCGGGGGCTTTTCCATTTTTAAGCTGCCTCAGAGCTAACACAATCTCGTCTTGACTGATGTCTGGCAGTTCGTCGGTATAGTGGCGTATCAAGGTGGCTCTAGAATCGTGGCCGTCTCGTTGGGAACGGGGAGCATGAGCAGCGTATAAACGGCCATAAAAGTCCTCTATCTCGGCCGATATCTCCGGCTTCGACAATACGGTCCTTCCGTCGTGCGTTGTAAGCTTCGACAGGTGGCTCCTGCCAAGCTGCTGAGTGAATACTTTGGACCCTCGGTTTCGCTCTATCGCCTCTTCAATGAGGCGTGTATTGGAGCTCCGAAGGTCGCGCCGTACCATCTTCGCAATTCGCTTGTTCAGGTCTGACCTTTCTGACGAAGTCGCTTGGGTGGTTTCCCGTCTTTTTGTCATCAGCCCAAGAGTCTCATCCGAGAGTTTGGACTTCTTACCAGTACGCTGCTTTTTGCAAAACTTGATGCCCTCGTCCCTCAAAGTTTCGACCAGATTGTGTAGGGTCTCGTCAGCGTCATCAGTGGGTTCCAAGGCAGCGAATCTATTCCCGAGAAGCTGCTGAAACTTCTCGGTGCCCGCCAGGATTCTTATTGGGTTCGGTCGGAGCGTGGACTTCATCAGACGGTTTCTTTCAAGCTTCAAATTTATATTCAGAGAGCCTCGAAGGAGTCGGTGATCAGATCCGGTATTGAACCTGTTGATCACTGAGACATCTCTGAATATATGCTTGCTATCCGTCATGATGAAGTCGATCTCATTTTTAGTCACAGAATCGGGACTCCGCCATGTCCACTTCCTTTGGGGCTGTTTCTTAAAGAAAGAGTTCATTAAGAACAGCCCCTCCTTCTCAAGGAAGTTGACAAGCATTTGTCCCCTGTGATTTCGAACACCAAAACCATGCGGGCCTATTCGGGATTCGTTGCCATTCTGGGTTCCCACCTTGCCGTTAAAGTCCCCCATAACAACGTTGAAGTGAGCCTTGGTGGTGTGATGTAAGGCTTTGGATATGTCTTCGTACATATCCTCCACTTCATCATCCGAGTGTGCCGAGGTCGGTGCGTAAACCTGAATGACCTTCAAGCTGTAGCGCTTAGACAGCCGAAGGATCAGGTACGCTACCCTGGTCGACACACTGGAGATTTCTTCAACGTTGTTAGAGAGGGCCTTATTGACGAGGAAACCTACGCCACCCTGGGATGTTTTATCACCCTCGCGAAAGTAGAGAAGATGGCCCGAGTCTAGGGTTACGGTGTCCTCCCCCTCTCTACGGACTTCACATAACCCTAGAACATGCCATTTAATGTTCTCTAACTCCACTTCCAACTGCGCTAGATGGTGATCAAGCCTCAGAGTGCGTCCGTTAAACGTTGCCAGGGTCAGTTTGTGTGGTGGATGGTAGCCTGGGGTAGCCCGGAGATTCTTCGCACCCCCTGCCCCGCCGTTACCATGGCCGCTACCATGGCCAGGAATAGCGAGGCGGCCGGGAACTGGGGGCCATTTTATGGCTGGTTTTATCATAAGGGGGATATTGCCCATAATCCCCACGCTGGGCATGCGGGTTGGGGATCGCAGTCCAGTGAGATTGTTCTGCAGAGGGCGCTGCTGCCCGCCCCCCGGTGTGTGTTTCCCTTAGTCGCCTCTTACGACACCCACGGGAAGAGTTGGGGTGGTGAAATTCTACGCCGGCACCACACGGCACTAGGTTTTGTACCTATTCAATTTATATCAAAGTATGGTAATTCAACCAGTCTTATGAAATTATGACGTAGTCAACCGGTCTTGTTAATGGGTTTAGTTTTTGTTTCGAATGTGCGTTTTTATGCATATTATAATTTTAACTGTTTATTATTCTACTCATTCAAATTAATTCTGAAATTAATCGAAGACCATGGATTTTATTCCTTTGAGATTTAAATTCCAAATGTGGGTAGAATTTGATTCAAAATCTTAGAACAATGAAGATGAATCACCAATCAAGTTAAATACCTAAATATTTACACTGTATTTAAAAGTTTTACAAAATGGATAAAAACCCCTCGAGTTTATAAACTTTAAGCGTGACTTACTAAGTAAACATACAATAAAGTATAAAAAATATAAAGTCGATCGAACATTCACCTGTTCTGTATTCGATATTAGCATGATTAGCTTCTACCCGCAGTTTCGCATGCATTTTCTAGAATCAAAAATAGCCTTTATGTTATTCTAGGTCGAGAAAATTAGTATAAACTTTTAGCTTGATGCATTCATCAGGCTTGGCATTGTCTTAGCCAAAACATGTTCACAACGCGGAACTAAATTATCGCCTATGCAATAAGTAGGTAAGATGATAAATAAAATTTAAATGGAATTTATCTAAACCTACCCTAACCTAAAGACTCGCCAGAGTTAATTATTTATTACAAACAGTTATCTCTTGCCGAAGAGCAATCTGTGTCATGCTGCTACCGGTTTTGGTCAAAGTACTAAATGGGTATAGTACATAAAGTAGGTGTGCTGTACCCATTTCCTGCCTATGTTCAGCTGTATGTATTTTTTATGTCATGTTCGTTGATTTCTCTGTCAATAAAAAATACCGAGGGATAAGTGTTGGCCACGAAAAACATACATACACTGTAAATACTAAGGAATTCGAAGTAGTATTTTAGATTATTCGTAGCATAATTTGATTGATTCTAACAATTGTTATTGTTTTTAACTGCAGTACCAAGTGTACCATACCAACAACGTAGGTATTGCAGTTAAACCCGACTGTAAGAATCTATACTATTCTTCACACACCCTAATGAGATGGCGGACTAACTCTTTACTCGTTCATTGTTTTGTAAGGTTTTAAGCTGGTGTTCATGATCACCAAAAGATAATCTTACTGATTAGGAAGATTCGTCAGTTTATTGGTTTATTGCACTTTGAATTTTTTGGCACTAAGTATTATGTTATTTATAATCGAAAAATATGTAGTTTCTTCCGATTATATGCCTTTTGCTATGAATTTTGCCACTTGAAGAATTAGAGCTATTAGTATTGCTAACTTTCAAAAGCTTCGAGCTAACTTCAGTTGGTTTCGACGTAGGTCAGCGTTATGATTCCTTTGCCCAATGCTAGGTTTCACAACATGTGCGGGTCGGACGCCATTTTATAGCTTGTTCATTAGATTAAGTCGAATTGTGTACCAACTTCTACAAATAAAGTTATCTTTCTCTAACTTACCTACGTCACTGATACATCTGGAAGATAGCCAGGTTTCCCCCAGGACTACACTATAAGGTTCTTTTTCTAAGACATTTTATGGGTCGGCAACGCGCGAGTAATATTCCCTATGGTCGCATGCCTGCTAGCGTGGCGGTGGTGTAAAAAATATTCGCTTGTTAAACACAATGAAAGTTTTGATTGTGTCGAGCAGTGTCAAAGGTCTGTTTACTTAGCATTTAGTTGTCCAATGACTTTGTTTTCATTGTTTAAAAGTATTGTGCCAAGTATTTCGTGAGTAGTTTTTCCGCGTCTTCTCTGTTGCTGATTTTTGGTGAAAAACTTAGCTTATCGTTAAGAGACCGTAGTCTTCTTGTAAATTCTCATAATGGTAATATTTTTTAAATTAGAGTATGACATTATTCCAATTTCAATACCTAATAATGTATAATATTTGTATTTCTATACAAATATTATAAAGAGGAAAGATTTGATTGTTGGTTTGTTTGAATTGATTAGGCTCCGAAACTACCGATTTGAAAAATTCTTTCACTATTCGAATCCTAAATGTTCCGTAATGAACATAGGCTATAGAATATTTTCAAAAAGTTAAGGATCCGCATGATTAATTAAATTTTTGTTAAATACCCGTGCTAAGCCGGGGCGGACCGCTTGTGTGTAATAATTAGATGTTATTATTGTCATTTCTTTTAGTGAAGAACAATTCCGTTGCTAGGCGGGCTGGCTGCTATTTTATAAAATTCGAAAGAATAGCGATTAAAGTTTAAAACTAGGTACGGCATTATATCGATTTATTGATAAAACCCGGATCTGATAGGGAGGTATTAAACTAAATAAAAGACACAGAAAATACAAGATATAATCGTATGCTAATGATTTCTTTTCAGAGTTATAAAACTAGTTTTTTTATCCCTTACGTTTAAGCGAACTAAAGTTAGTCAACCATTTTTCATGTTTGTTTGAACAATTAAGATAATTTAGTCTCGCAAACGACTTATTATCTATGTAGGTCTCATTTAAAAGTAGCAATACCAACAATTATTTATAATTTTTCTAATTTTATAAATCGCAACATCATTATCTATTCATGGAGTCGTATCCTCGTTATGGAGTCAAGGTCGCTGTGGTTGTTAGTTTCATTAGGGTCTATCTAAGAAAACGAGATGCTCTTAAGCTATTTAAGATGGAGCAAGATATTTTTTTAACTGTTTTTTTTCTGCTTCGCACAAAGATTCAAATTAGCATTAATGGCCTAAATATGCAAAAGGTCTAATGATATTCTCGATTTCGCACTTAAAATCAACATTATTACCAAACTAGCGACCCGTTCCGGCTTTGCTCGGGTACATGTTATATATATAAACCTTCCTCTTCATCATCATCATCAGCCCACATCAGTCCACAGCTGGACATAGGCCTTCCCTTGAGCGCCATAGCGCCCTGTCTTCAGCTTGTCGCATCTAGTATACGTATTTATATATTTTATATCCATCCATCTAACCTTCCTTATTATTAAGAAAGCCGCAATAAAATCCGTTCCGTTGTTTTTAAGATCTAAAAGCATACGAGGAGATATGACTAGATCCAAAACTAGGACAAGCAACAGTCGCACTATGTTTTGCATCATTACGAAAATGACTGGGAACTTCAACGTTCCCAGTACAGTACTTACAATTACAATTATTATTAGTTATAGCATAGACAAACATTTTGTGTTTGTCTATGGTTATAGCATACTTCTAACAACCAGCATTCTTTGTAGTGATACACTGTTCACACGTGTGCAGAGTAGATAATAGGTATTTTACCTATGAAATCGCCGTTTTGTATGGAGAATTTGAGGGACATTGATTTTACAATACATAGAATTTTGTATTTTTTTTAATGGGTTTAATCCTATTTCTGTATCATTTTGTGTGTTGGGCAGCGTTGTGATGAATATGCGTTGCCTTAATTTCCCTTCAAATACATTAAATAATACAACGATTTTCAATGCTCACATGTAATGAGCTGTTTTTAATTTTTATTTTGTCGATGAATGAAAAAAAAATATTCATTGAATTTTAGAAATAATATAACGTTCAGAGAATATAATTTTTAAAAATTAAACTTTTTGAAAGAGTCAAAATCTATTAACTTCAGGTGATCTCTTCAAGACAAAATAAAATAGGTGTCTTTTAGACCTACCTACGTGAAACGTCGTTCGCACATAGTAGCCTAATATCAGGTGATATAGTGCTAAAACAAAGGTATATTAAAATATTCTCGATTTAAAAACTTCCTATGTTTCAGAACAGTGATATTTTCTCTGCTTTGATTGGCCAAGGTTTGTTAATATAATAAGTGATCTGCTTACATTAAAACCTTATTTGGATCAAGTACCTTGTTTGCCTCGGAAAAATAATTAACTTCCTATTCCGATAGTTGATGAAAGTCCCAAAACAGGGTTTTCTCGACTGATTTCAGTATCATGTCAGTTTGATGTTAATTAGTACCTATGTTATTTTCATTTAAGTGGGATAAGTATAGGCAGGTTTGTTTGCCTGGGTTATTTTTTATTGGCTCTGACAGAATTTGGAAAACCCCTCATTGTTTGCTCATGTCTTTATCCAGTAGTACCAAATAATTAACCATTCATGTAGTCAGTTTGACAACCACCATATTATTTTGCTGTCTTGTGTTCTTGTGATGAATAGATGTTTTCTTTTCTTTACCTTAGAAAGATTGAAGTGTACAAAAAAATCAAAGTTCACTTTATTTCCCAGTATTGCTTAGGTAGTATTTTGTGACGAGTCCAAGAGTCTTAAGGAAGTAAGGTCTTAAGGAATTTAGGCATTTTAATATTTGATTGATATTCGATATTCGTGACTATGAAATTTATATTCTCGCGGGTTTTCTACACTAGTTAAAAGATTTGATTGTTTGTTTGAATTGAATAGGCTCCGAAACTAATGGACCGATTTGAAAAATTCTTTCACCATTATAATCTGAAATTTTCGTAAGATAGGCCACAGAATATTTTCATAAAGTTAAGGAAACGCATGAAAAACTATATTTTTGTTAAATACCCGTGCGAAGCCGGGGCGGACCGCATGTCTGATATAAAGTATAAGTATCCTCCTTTCTCCTTCTTCATGGTACTTCATCGTTCTCCTTGACTTTCACTTGGATCCGTTCAGACGTCTACGTGTGAAAAGGTTACAGACAGCTTTATGGCCTGTTGACATTACTCTTCTGACCTATTTTCTGGGTTGGGATAAAAACATTTGAGATTCTAGCTTTTTGTCTTAGCTTTTCTAGCCGCGAATAAGGTCGCGATAGTTAGTGATAAGGCCGCCCCTTATACTTGCTTTACTTTAAGCATGTCTGTTTGTAACGTTTTATAAATAAAGTATTTTCTATCTATCTATCTAAGTTCATTGCTGCTTATAGTTCTCATACAGAGCTTTAAATGAGGAACAGCTTTTTCAGTCTTTTTCCGTCGAAATATCTCCTTCTACATTTTGTAAACTGAGCGAGACTTTCGACCTAGTGTACTAATGCGCTGAAAGTGTAAAACCACAAGTAATTTCGCACAAATAATATTAGAGATCATATGCCAAGCCAAACTGATCACCCACCACAGCCACCGTTACTACTCGTCAGTAATTTTACAAAGGAAACGCGCATAAATTACTGTATTGTTACCTATAGCCTGCAATAGTGTAATTGATGCCTGCTAATTGGTAATAATGACTGGCTGGGCATAAGGCATAACCATTACCTTAGGCTGCTATGGCTAGCCTTCCGTGCGTGGCCAGCCGTGAATTTGCATCCACGTATGGGTCTTTGAGCTACGATTTAAAAAAATGTAGTGTGTTATAGCCTGGATCATAGAATGTAAATCTATCTCTCCTGGAAAAGGGGAGAATCTTACGATTTAACAGTGTGCAAACCACGCTAAATAAAGCGTAACATAACGTTTTAGGCGTTAATTTCAAAAATAGCTCAAAAAAAATAATACCAATAACGCATTTTATACCCTAATATTACCGCAAAGTGTTATCTACCATAAAATTTGCGCAAATAACGCGGATAACGCACGTTACGTTACGTGTGTTTTAGGGTAGTTCGCCCGCATATATTAGCTTCTAAAATTTCTCGCTCGACCTACCCCGTTATTTTCTTGCATTAAGGGTGTATACTACCTCAAACTGCTAATTTTCAACTCCGCCGGATGTCCATATCGTCTAAACTACTGAATATTTAACTTTGAAATTGATATATGGTAAAGTTCAGGACTTAATCTATCGATCATATGTTTCGAAAACACGATTCCATAAAATTTTCTCGATAGAAAAAAATCGCAAAGTTACCTCTAAATTTTTACTAAAACCTAAATTTCTCAATAAATACAGAAGTTCAGATCTTGACAATAAGCGTGGTAATAGAATTAAGTATAATAAAAATGTTATATGTTTCGGATTTTTCAAATAATGTCCTAATTAATAGATAATAAGCTAAAACTTGATTTTTGGTGATTTTTGGACATACGTTGCAATGCCCTGTCCCGCTCTTATGAACGCAAAATCATATGTCTAGCCTTTTCGCACAGAGTTGAGGTTGTATACCCCCTTAAACTACAGAAATTTCTGTGTATAGAACTCCTCGTAATTATAATCTACAACACATCGAACATCTTAAAACGCCTTTGGAAGGTTGACAACCTACAACCTCAGATCACATTAACGCAGTAATGTATCAAGTATTAGTATTATTTATCGAGTACATTTTATTTGGTCTGAGTCTATAAGAATTTTGTCGTCAAGACAAAGTCGTGCACTCGTGTGACGAAAGATCTTGCGCATGAGCAAGTGTACTCATAATTATTTGCAATGTGGCAGTAGCAATAAGTACTTACAGAAACTTTTAGTGTGGCACTAGCAACGAGATTTGGCAATGTTGACTTGCGGCTAACTAGCGTAAATCCGAGAAGGTGGAAGAGGATTTCACAACTGAATACATAGCCAGATAAACTTGGGTAGTTGCAATGGTTGCAACCCGTAAGTTATTCACGTCAGTGGTAGTTGCAATGGAAATGGAACCCATCATAAATTTTAATCCGGGTTGCATCTATGCTACGCAATTCTTTAGATCTAAAGCTGTGTTATCTTGGTTTAACTTAGCATATAGCTGACGCAGTTTCATACCACATAGCTTCGTTTGCATAATTGCTGTAAATAAGTATGAAAAACTGCATCAGCTAGTTATAATGTGATCAATACGGGTTGGCGCCAAGTATTTTTTTTCGGCAGTTTATAAATTTATCTATGTTTTACGAGGAAATAACTAATGGATAAGTAATTTGACGCAAATCGTAAACCAATTACATAATTCAATCTTTTAAAAAAAATAGTTTCGGTTCAATTGGTATTTTTGCAGCATTTGGGTAAATAGACAATTTTGGCTATGGAATGGGAAATGCTTCCAAGATACGAGTTGTTTTTATCAGGGTTCATACAAAACGGTTAACAATTTGAGCTAAATTACTTTCACATAGTTTTATTGCTTGTAGAAATCATCTACTCTACTAAGTTAGGTATTTTTAATTGTTGCACTGACATTGGCACGTGTAGCTACTACACTTTCATATCATTATTGTGACATCAAAAGGTAGATAACTTTTGTAATTGTAAAGATAGTACCTACATTAGAAAGTCAAAACGGAATTCGTATAAATGTACTTGCTAGAGGTATATATCTTATCATCTTTATTGATAAAAAAGTTAAGAACTATTACATGACTAATTTGTATCTTTTGATACATAGGTCGGAGGCACCCACCCCTCATTATAATAGTTACCCTAAGGTACTAGTAGGAAAAAGGGCCTCCGAAGTACTACCTAAGTATCAAAATTATAAGCTCAGTCGGCGAACGCTGGTTTAAGACTAACGTAGTCGAATTTTAGTGCGTAAGGCTCCGGCGTTCATACAACATTAATGTAATTTGAGTATATTTTCCCCATGATCTGCTTTGATTTGTATAAAAATAGAATGTATGTAGGTTCCTGCCATAAAAAAAATCAAAATAATTTTCAGAAATGACATTAAACCTAATCGCATAAGTCCTTTGTTTGTCAAATGCAACGATGCCATACGAGCATATTTACTGAGACTTTCGACCCTCAGACCTCGCTATCTCGTTAGGCCCCCATTTTATCTAACGTCATTATAGTCTTTAACCATCTGGGTATCGAAAAGTAATCATACGACACCTCATTTGTTACAATCGGACTACAAGTTTCAGTTCTATGTAAGAACAAAGAAATCGGCTACATATTATGTATTATGTATTGTAGTTGGGTAGAAATTATGAAAATCGTCAAAAAGGTCTTTTGAAATCCTGATGAGGCTTATTAACTTTGGTTTACCATGTCCTGGCTGCCTTAGCGGTTATTATTATAAAGAGGAAATTATTGATTGTTTGTTGGGATTGAATAGGCTAAGAAACTACTGGACCGATTTGAAAAATTATTTTACGATTAGATAGCTATGCTATCCCTGATGAATATATAAGCTATAGAATATTTTCAAAAATGTTAGGGATATATTTTATACTATATGTATATTTTATAATAAGTACGAATTTTGTTTTGTCGCTGCATTTTGTCCTACTTGAAAAGCAAAATTATAAAAATTGGAAATGATTTACGATTCTCACCAGGGAACCGGATGGAAGCGCCAACAAGATAGTGAGAAAGTGATTATAAATATCAACTACTGACATTTGGAACCAAGGGCTGATGCACCCAACTTGTTTCTTGTATCTTGACCCGCTCGCGGAAATATGAAATCTGCAAGTAGCGGAAATGTGAATTCGCGATAAATGTCTCTTAATTCAGTAAATACAACCTTCAATAGTATTTTAACAACAAAACTTGTTCTTGGAAGTTAAATTCAACTTTTCACTATAATAAATAATACTAATAATAATAAATAATATATTAATACTATTGTAAATATATACATATAATATTATTATAAAAGTTTTTAATCTGTTCAAATAAACCCAAACAACGGATCGGGCTGAGATTTATCGTAAAAGTAGTTCTAGGCCTGGAAAAGAAAATAAATTTATTTGAAACCCAGTAAGGTAACACAATAAGGTACAAAAAACAGGGAGCAGAGAAGAGTAGGTAGGTAATTATAATACACATAGTAACTAAACACAAAAGAAAAACAACATAATGCTTTTTATCTCAAATCTGTCCGTATGTTATATAAAGAACGTTTAAAGGTTTCTTAGAAACAAACCGTTCATTCGTGTGAATTCGTAATAAAAAACTAGTGCGTTGAGTCGTTTTATCCGCATTTATAAAAAATAAACACCAGCGTAGTGGAATATTAAGCCATGGAACCAGTTTTAAACTACAGCTTACTAAAAAGCTTCCAAAGCGATACATCATCTTTGTCAAAACATACAGCTTGTGTTTAACAAGGGACTTCTGAAGTCAACAAGTGGTACGGTTTTTGCCGCGCGAGGTCCGTGTTTACAGACACAGGTAGGTGATCTTCCAACACAACTCAAAAAACTCATCTCTATCTATATAAAATATTGTATAAGAATATCAGTCATCTACCCATAACACAAGCTCTGCTTAGCTTGGGGCTGTGTGAATTGTCCAGCATTATTTATTTATAGTTAACTCGAATGCATTAATAATGAGCTCGTACATACGAGCTCCAAACTCTACTACATAGTAGAGTAAGTTATTATTAGTTAAATGTTTGATATAACATAACAAGGCGTGTTTCGCGTTCATTTACCAATTTTGTCAGGACAATTTACATTATTTTGAATATCTTTATGCTATTACTAAAGCGGCAGTTCGCGAATCGTGTCTTAGCGTCATCTTTGTCCTTGTGGTATAAAATGACGGCTGGTTTAAGCAAATTATAAAGCATTGTACAAAATTGATGATGAAATTGTTATTGCAAGTAAGTTACTCTTTTTCTTGCTTCATACTGTACCAGAGAATTAATACCTACAACGTACCTAACTGTACTTTAACCCTGTGCTCACGTTTACAAAGAACACTGTTGGTGGTGTTTTGTTTTCTTCTTTTGGCGTAAGTCAGAAAAAGAAAAAAACATGATGGGTTATGACTATTTGTCGTTTTATTTAGAACAAACTGAAATAATCACGTTTTAACTTCCCTACCACGATTGTTATCTCAATATACTTATACATTATGTTTGTAAAGAGGACTTTGGCTTAGGATGACTAATGTTTTTACGAACAAAGGATTCTTTCAATAGGGAATGCAATGCAATACAAATACATACCTTACTGAGGAATTTGAATTATAATGCTCCTTATGAAAGTCATACACACCCTCAGTAGCTAGGGGATGCGCTGCTTATTGCGCCCCGAGGTTAAGTTGCCACGTTGGCGGGTTCACGTCACGTTGAAGTATGTGCTGCTGTTACCAACAACGTTTACAAAGGTTTTGTTGACACAAATGTGTTTTACTCGTAAATCGTGTCCTTAATATTATATTACTGTCGTTCATTATATTGAAAATATTACCTAATTATTATAATTCAAAAATTATGACATTCCTGTTTCTTGTAATTAACCTACCAGTCAATGTAATATCTAGTAAAGTGTAGAAAGAAATAATAACATATTTGAGCTCTGTTTAGAGAAAGTTGGTAATTTACTTCACCTTTTGAACTAACATGACGGAGAGAGCAGCGATAGACGTGTAGTTATTTTAAAAGTAGAAGTACCTACTTTGATTACACCTTTTTTTTGACGATAAAACTTTCATGGTCCAAGACGTAGATGTCCTCCTCCTTCCCCGTGTAGCAGCGCAGTGGCAGAGCCTAAGCTGGACATTGAATGCGTTAAGAGCGGTTAACGTCATCGGCGTAACGTAACGTAGCGTCCATAATAATTAACGGTCCGTATTCTATTCGATTTGGAACGACTGTAGTGACAAAACGGCCTAAGATAACACACATAAGAAATTTTCGAAGCAGGTTTGGTAAATGACACTGTTAGGGTTCTACCTATTCAATGACGTACAGTTGTTAGGTAGGTCGTTGCAATAATAATCAGTTATTCTTAAGGTTTATTTTCTTAGGGTCAGAAAATATGACTACCTTTTTTACCCAAATAAGAATTAGTTGATATGGGTTTTGCTCATGTTCATAACTTTGAACCAAAATTTTCTTATTACAAGTTCTGTTTAAAGTTATTTTGTTGTTACGTGTCTAACGATGTTGATCGCGAAGACAACCTCTAAATAGCTACTCTTATTCCTACTTATACGTTATTTCTCAAACACGGTGTATTTGTTCCACAGATGTAAAAACAATATTGAAGTCGGTCTCCGGCCGGCTACGCTCGGGCGAGCTGACGGCCATCATGGGGCCTTCTGGTGCTGGCAAGTCCACACTCCTGAACATCCTGACCGGATATAAGTGAGTTTTCACCGTTTATTGTAGTTTACCTTGGGTTTATACGAGGTATTCTTCTATCAGGGTAAATCTACTCGAGTGGCGACCGCTGTGTAATATGAAGCGGAGTGTTGGATGACCAATCGCTGGGAGTCGATGGATGGAGATGGTTCAGATAAACTGTGCAATTACGCTAAAACCTCCCATTCCAATTGAATGGGTCATCCAAGAAGACTGTCATAATCGATGTCGGTTGCCAGTGTAGTACTAAAAATACGTAAAACTTTTTAAGTTGATCAGACTTTACGTCACAGCCGTGTCGCTTCTATGGGTGGGTGCGTGAGCTGCACTCACCCTAATGAAGTCCCTCGTTTAAGGGGTGAATCGTGGGTTTAATTAGGTGAACCTAGGTTTATGAGCAATAGCGAGTTAACTATAACTATGTTCGTAGTTAACCCGTTAACGTTCCTAATAAATTCGTCAAACTATGAAAGTATTTATATCGTATAAACGTGTCCCAAGTCGAACAGGAAAATAACGAACAGTCCAAGCGACTAGACTAGATCAAGGTTCACCTTTATCTCTATTGATACTCATTAAATCCGGAACTGCTGTAGATATTTATTACGATTTTCGATGAATTCATTAAGTTGGTATGAAAAATGTAGAGCGCCAGTCAGATTGAAATGACATACATGTGTCGAATATTGACACCTAAAGGAAAATAAATATTAAATAATACTGTATAATGTGCATCATCTAACCGCAAGCCAAGCAGGGCTTTTGTTATTATTATGACTTATACATAGGTACTTACATAGATATATATTTTACTATACATAGAAAACACCCAGAACACATTAAACTAATATTTGCAGATCGTACATACTTTGCTCTCAAGGCGTGAATCGATCCCGCAGCCTCCTGCGTCACAGGCGAACCTTCCCCCCACGCCACAGTCATCGAAAGTACCTTTAACTGTTCGGAAGGTCAATACATAATTATGTTAAGATTATGTATAAATCTTAACATATCGTTTTGCGTGTCATTGACGGAGATATCAATAAACATCCGGCAAATTGTGAAAGTTCAAGAGTTCTTACAAATACCAGTGGGATTCCGCAATCGCCTCGTGTCTGCTGTCGATACCGCATATTATATGTACCTAGGTACGGTCTCGATGCAATTAAGGAGGGACTTGGTAAAGGAAAATTCCGCTTTAGATCAAAATGGAAAATGTTGGTTGGCGTTCTATCATTATCGCACTAATATTAGAATGCTGGTTTAGATAGATGTATGTTTGTTACTTTTTCACACCAAAGCTACTGAACATCTAGGTAATTAAATATCTAGGTCTTTTGCATAGAAGCATCTAGGTCTGGACCTTCTAGTTATATGCTTTCATCACATTAAAATAACATTGGAAATATTATCCTTGAGTATATACATAGATACTTTCTTATAGGTTATTTATAAATCGTTTCAATTAACCTTATATCATTTTTTCGTTGTCCTGTACGATTTATTTGGATCTGACATGGCATTTTCTGCAAAAATCGATATTAATCTTATTAGTTATATGCTTTTATCACATTAAAATAACCTATGAAAACATTACCTTTGAGTTTAAACATACTTTCTTATAGGTTGGTTTATTTATAAATCGTTTCAATTAACCTTATATAATTTTTTCCTTGTCCTGTACGCTTTATTTGGATCTGACATGGCATGTCCTGCAAAAATCGATAAGTATTAATCTTATAATTATATTTTATTTATTTGTATGTATGTAATTTGATGGGAACACAGCTTTAAGAGTAGTATATATGTACCTAGTGTACCTACAGATGATAAAGCTAAGTTCATTTTAAAAAATACGACATACCTAATCCATTTCGTTTGTTTGTGCATTTATTTGTTTACCTTCTCTATGCCAGCCACCGTTATCATTCAAAACAAAGATTATTGTCGTACTGCTGTCTCTCTGTTGGTATTTTATGCCGCAGTAGCTTGAATGCTAAACAAATACGTATTATTCACAATGTTTTGTTTAAATGACCCTGATAAGTGATTAACCGTCGGGTAAAGGTCAAAGGAATCTTCCGTTTAACATTACAACAGGAAACTAGTTATTTCGCAACGGATCTTACCTACTGTAAGTCGGTCATCCCGAAAAGTGTAGGATGCCCAATTTATTTATCCATAGTTTAATGTCGTATGCGACTAACATTTGAAATTTTCGGTCAACTAATTCGGTAAGGGGCTGTTTGAGGCCAAACGAGCGTCATTTGTTTTACCTGTGAACAGTTGAACAGATAAATGGGTGCTTTCAACAGAAATAAGTGGCACAAACTGACGTTGAATTGTGCTACTTAGTCGTTTTGCTATGGCAAAGCATTTCCTTGCCATAGCAAAGCGATTGGGTAGCCAAACCATTGCAATGGTACCATCGTAACATCGCCACGTAGAAATTCCCCCGATCGTAGGTATTATTTGCACGGAGAGATTGTTCTAGCAATAATTGTTATAGATTGGTATCAACATCACCACTGATGTGCTCCAACTGTAGTTTATTTTAGATGAAGTCGAATACCAAAATGTGTGTGGCGATTCTGCGTCAATACCATTATGATAGTGAAGTGATTATTTCAGCAGAATAAGGACCCTGGACTTTTGTATGAAGAGTCTCATTTGCGCGACTAACAAACAAATATAAGAAAATTATGCTTGTTTGACCTTAGCCTAACGGCTATTAATTACGAAATTCAAAAAATTTCTGATATTATGATAAACTTTAGGTTTACAATCTAAATCGTAGTGCGTTAAATCTAAATTTTCCAAAATGATCCCAAAATACAATTTAATTGAAGTTAGTTCATAGGTTCAAAAGAGTTAAATTTTTCGGCAAATTACTTTTCCTAAGTTTTATTAATTGTAAAAAGCTGAAAAACATTATAAAGTGCAAAAACTAAAAATAATAACCCGCTAATACTATACGATCAACCTTAAACTCATTCATGTAGGAAACAAAATCCTTATATTTTTTGCTCAAGCACGCACAAGTTACATGTCACAACATCCAAGGTTCACAAAGCCACTTTTGTTGTCAAGTGGATGTCATCTATGATTGCTGCTTTGAGATCTAGTCAAGTGAATGCTATGTTCACATGCGCGCGTTCAACTCGACATTCAACGTGCACGTTCACGTTCACGCGCGTGTGAACAGTACGCCCGAGCCCGTAAACGCGCCCGTGAACGTGAATGCCGCGAACCGTGCGAGTGTCGGTTTTTTGGCAAAGTTCAAAGGATGAATGTGCGGGCGCCCGGTGACTGTTCACACGCGCGCGGCGGCGCGCGGCGCGCGGCGCGGGCAGTCAGTCCAGCGTTGCAAAACCTACCGATTTTTCGGTAGATTTACCGATATTGACACTCGTTTACCGAAATATCGATTTGGGACGAATGTCTACCGATTTTTTGATTAATTTGAAGTTTACAATTAAATATGATTTGTGGTAATGGTAACACGGCTCTTTTTTTACAATATGCACTTTTGAACGAATTGTGTGACTGACAATGGGGATTCCCCGGCTGGTCTGTGTTACTCTGTAATAAAAATAGTATATAAAAAGATATAGAATAGATTCTATTTGCAAAAGCTTTTTTTTAAAGAAATTAATGAGTTTCAAGATGATCCTGTGATTTTCTGGGCGGATGTGGCACATAATAAAAGGTGGTGACGGGACACCTTTGTTTGGAATGGTAACTTCGTTTGTATATCACATTTTTTCTCTACCCCATCATCAAACATGGAAATAATTTTTTGGCAGTAAATTTAATAAAAACCGCAACCGCTTCTTTCTTAACTGGCTTCTTTCTGGCAAAGGGTTTCCACTGTAGGCAGGTAGTCATAAAGTAACCTGATAAAATGAGACGGCACGTATGTACCTTACTAGTGTTTTAATTTTGACTTTTAGGATGTTGTATTGTTCTAGGATGTGTAATTAAAGTATTGTTTCTAGTTACAACACTTATCTTACGACGACGGCCCATTCATTTGTAGACTTTGAACTTATTTCCACAATTATTGCTTAAATTTTCAGTTAATTAGTTTAAAGTTATATTGGTTGAATTGTAAAAATGAGAGATAGTAAACAAAAAAAAACAGGCACGTTTTGTTGTGTGTTATGTGAATTTATGTTATTTTTTTAAATGTTTTCTTCCTTTACGCTGTAATCCGTCGTTTTTAGTAATTTGCAGGATTTTATAGAGGCAAATTAGCGTTATTTGTAAAAAAAAAATATAAAAACTTGAATATACGGCCCGTTTTTTAAATTTTGACCTAAATACGGCAATTTTTTGGTTAAGATACGGCCACCCTAAATTTTACTTGGAACAACACTGCCGCGCAGCCCGCCAGACAGCCTGCCAGGCAGCCCGCCGGGCTGCACGGCGCGCATGTGAACAGCTTGAATTGTCGCCGGCCCGGGACGGGCTGCATGCCGCGCAGCCCGCCAGGCAGCCCGCCAGGCAGCCCGCCGGGCTGCACGGCGCGCATGTGAACGTACAATAACCAAATTTTGTCATCTAATTGTCTATTTATTTTATAACTAGCGGTTCAGCCCGGATTCGCACAGGTATTGAACAAAAAATTAATCAAAAGTGATAAACCAGACTTGGGTACACTTCCAACTGGTATTGATTTGGATCAGTTGAGCTACCTGTAGTTTTTCGCAACAATCTACAGTCAGCTCAATTGTTTCAATTGTAAATACTAGTTTTTATTTAGTTAGATAACTGTAATTTTCTTTGTTAATAAAGGCTTTTAATCAAAAGTTATAATTTTTTACCCACACAAACACATAATACACATTGCTTTACATTATTGAAGTTTACATACGGATCCCTAACTTTTTTGAAAAATTCTAAGCAATATCTGCAATGTACTCAAATCCGCAAAATTTGTTATACACATATAGATTTCGACATACATTCAGCGAAGAATTAGTAATTAAGGCGAATTGGCATTTTAGTAACAAGTTCCTCTGTTTTGTGGTTATCAATGGCCGAAACTAGGTCGGGCGTCCGATTGCATTACCTATCTACCTACATTAGTTACTTTACTGATTATATCGTATCTCACGCAATTGCGTGTTATTATGTACAAGTCTATTATTTTATACACGTTTGTAAAATACCAAAACACCACTTATTAACTTTTTCGGAAATCATCATAGTCAATGTTGTCTACATTATTATTATGTGGGTTTTGTAAAAACTAAAATGGTGACAAGACTAAAAGTTTTGCCGTGTTTCATAAGCCGCGTTGACACGATCAGAGTCAGCTCGGACCGAGTGGACTCGGAAACCTAATCGGACGCAACTCGGATAGTGTCAACCCATAATCCGAGCGTACTCGGACGACGAATAAGGGTTGCCACAATCCGAATTGCATCCGAGTAGGTATCCGAGTCTACTCGGTCCGAGCTGACTCTGATCGTGTCAACTCGGCTGTGATAGAACCAAAAGAATGCCTTCATATTTAGTTGTCATACAATTAAAAATAAACTAGTAACTAATTTTAGTTTTAAGGGTATTGAAATCGATTTGAAAACCCTTTAGGTTTCGCTTTTTTTACCCTGTTTTCAATCTTTAATATCTCAGTAGCTATTGCACCTATTAACTTGAAATATAAAATAATAATAAATCTCGTGCACCTGTACTTATAAAAAGAATATAAATCTAAAACAAATGAAAATGAACATTATCTGTACAAATATTGATTTCGAAAATTTTAAAAGAGACCTACAGGAAACCGTAGAAAGTGGTAGGTATTGAATGGAAGGTATCGGTTTGTACTTGCAAAAAGAAAAGAAAATGGCTGACCAGTAAAAACGTGTATTTTACAATTAACTATAAATACAATATATAAACAGTGCAATAAGTCTATAATGGCTATCGCCTGTTCATTTATAACAAGGACAATGACGTGTCCAAGAGTCCTGTAAGGTCTAAAGGAAATAAAATACCTATTTTAATATTTGGACAATGTTACAAAGAAAAAGGAAAACGAGAGAGATTAGAAATCGTAGTGTCGTTTCAACGATACCTATTGCCTCAGTGTTTTCCGACTATTTGTTGGTGGAAATACAAGTATGCAGTTTACTTGTGCGAGTTGAACAGAGTCCTTAAGAGTGTATACTACCTCAAACTGCTAATTTTCAACTCCGCCGGATGTCCATATCGTCTAAACTACTGAATATTTAACTTTGAAATTGATATATGGTAAAGTTCAGGACTTAATCTATCGATCTTATGTTTCGAAAATACGATTCCATAAAATTTTCTCGATAGAAAAAAATCGCAAAGTTACCTCTAAATTTTTACTACTTAAAACCTAAATTTCTCAATAAATACAGAAGTTCAGATCTTGACAATAAGCGTGGTAATAGAATTAAGTATAATAAAAATGTTATATGTTTCGGTTTTTTTCAAATAATGTCCTAATTAATAGATAATAAGCTAAAACTTGATTTTTGGTGATTTTTGGACTTGCGTTGCAATGCCCTGTCTCGCTCTTATGAACGCAAAATCATATGTCTAGCCTTTTCGCACAGAGTTGAGGTTGTATGCGCCCTTAAAAGTGTGCAATAAAGCCCCGCTATGATACGTATTTGTGCAAAACATTAATGTATTTATAAAAATATTATCTAGAAAATAACCAACTAACTAATCGTGTTTTTACATGTAATCCAAGATTTTTGGAGTATCATTTCCTTAAACATGATGGTAACTTTTACAGATTATAAGATCCATAACGATTTCGAACTACAAAATTGCATAGAGCGTACCTACTCTTAATGGTTCCGCTCGCGATGGAAAACCGGGCTTTTTAAGAATGAGACAATTTATCTTCTTCTTTGTAGACAGGTAATAAAGAACAACAAGTGTTCTGTTATTATACAATTAATAAGGTTTAAATCTTCTTTAACGTGCATAATTACTTCTTTATCGTTGAACAGGCTAAAGGGCGGTAGGTCATAGGTCTCACCACGTGTTTTATACTATTATTGTAGAATAGTTAAAATCTGCAAAGTAAACTCTTGTGAAATTAGTTTTTCTAGTCTTTATTCAAGTTTAACAACAGTTGTCAGTTGTCACGTACAAAGCGGGAAGATTCTAATCTGAGATTTCGTGAGCAACCTCCATATCTATTGTATTACTAGCGACCCGCCCGGCTACGTATGGGTGAATGTTAAAATTTCCTCATGAATCACTTTATCTATTAAAAGAAACCATATCAAAATCCGTTGCGTAATTTTAAAGATCTAAGCAGACATAGGGACAGACAGACAGCGGGAAGCGACTATATATACTATGTAGTGAAGTCTGTTATATGCACATAAATCTTAATTCAGATTTCTGTGGTTATAGCTGTATAGATGAATCACACTTACTTAAAATCATCAAAATAGTCATTATTGTTTATCTATAAAACCAAACATAAAGAAGGATACTCGACGGCCTTCGATATTGTAGGCTTATTATTTAACATTGACACTATCTGATTCTCGCGATTAAGGCGCATACGGCACCTAAACTAGCGCCACCACCTACTTTATATTATTATTCTGTTTAACAAAGGAATTTTCAAAAATCCATCGTCCAGTTTGTGATATGTACATATCATAAGCTTTTTTTAATGCTTCTGTAATAGTTTTATTCTATTTAGTAGGAAGAGATACGAAAATAGATTTTGGTGGCCACCAAGGGCAACTTCGTATCTCTTCCTAAACTAAATAGAATAAAACTATTACAGAAGCATAAAAAAAAAGCTAACAGAAAACAGAATAATAACATAAATTAGGTGGTGGCGCTAGTTTAGGTGCTGTATGCGCCTTAATTGGATTACTGTTAGATAAATTTTCTGTACTTAATTTCATTTAAAGAGGCACTGTCGTCTGTCAGTTGTTTTTGTAAGGTCAGTTCACACCGAGACTCAACGAAGCTTGAAGAACTGATGGTTTTATGCTACGCAGCGCTCTGCTGCTAGATGCTTCCCAAAGGGAGGGAGTAATGTAAAGTGTTTGAATTCGGAATCTGAACATATTATGTATAGAGAATTAGACGAAGGGACACAAATTATGAAGATCCCAGTCTATCATAATTTGACTGAACTGCATCAAGACATACACGAAATGTGGAGGAACAGTAGAAAATAGCAAGCAGCTCAGCCCGAGGCCTCCTGAAGTAGCGTAGCGCGGCGTTTTCTTACAATCTTAATTAACATTTTGTATCTTTTTGGCTAATAAATAAAGTTACTTTATGTTTGAAGTGTGCTCTGATTGGGCTGAACCTAATGCTCAATCTCGGGGACTCTAAAATTTATATCACTCATTGGTAGAGTCGTCAGATATTTCCCTGAATTTAGTTTTATTTACAATACATTTTTATTCAGGCAAGCTAGATTATATAAATTGTGTAAAGCTTAAAATATTTTTGCGATAAAGACAGATACAATCACACAACACTGCGAAGATTGAGACATCTCACTAATAGCACATTTAACTACCTAGGTACCTATTGCAATATTTTACTGACATCAATATCGCAGTAATTGCAAAGATAAACAAATAGCTCTAATGAAGCTGTAGATAATGCACCAAGGCCTCCAAGCAGTCTTTATAAAACGGGCTTCATTAAATCCCGAGCGCAGCTCAAGACTCTAGACTAGAGTAACTGAGGATCGAAGAGAGGGTGCTACTAGAATTCAGAGTGCGGATTCAATCACGCCCGCAGACGAAGAAGGCTTTGTGCACGAGAAGAATACTTTATATTCTTACTCCGAATAAATAGTAAACGTTTGATAATGTGTTTCGCGGCATTCGTTTCGTATTCCACCTTCTGAAAAGCCGATAGTTCGAATTCGAAGATCTAATAACTGTACCGATCTTCTTGGTGAAAAAAATTACACATATTTTGATGTTTCATTATCCAATCTTATTATTTCCTTGGGTGGGAATGTAATGTTCATTATTCACAAGAGAGGAATGAGTTTGAACTCAAAATGTGAATCGAAATTTTGATGGAGTCCCGAACTAAGAGATCTCTTTCGATTTGTTTGGGGGTTATAATCACTTTCTTCCGGTTAGAGATAGGTACATCATGTACCGTATGAAGTGCATTTTATTTTATTGATTTTAAAAGGTATTTGACTTTCTATTGTTTCATCATCATCAGCCACTCCACTGCTTGACATAGGCCTCCCCTAATGAGCGCCATAGCGCCTTGTATTCCAGCTTGATTTTATACGTAGTTTATATTTATATTTAATACAATTTTTTTCTGTATTTTATGCGTATACAATTTAACCTAGCTGTTAAATCAGAAAGTACGAGACATCTTTAGAAAATGGTTTACTCAACGAGTTTTTAGGTTTGATGATGAAGATTGGCCTGTAGTAGAAATCCGGGTCAAGCTCGTGCCAGTTTTGTTGATGATAATTTGTCAGCTTGATTTTATACGTAGTTTATATTTATATTTAATACAATTTTTTTCTGTATTTTATGCGTATACAATTTAACCTAGCTGTTAAATCAGAAAGTACGAGACATCTTTAGAAAATGGTTTACTCAACGAGTTTTTAGGTTTGATGATGAAGATTGGCCTGTAGTAGAAATCCGGGTCAAGCTCGTGTCAGATTTGTTGATGATAATTTGTCAAAGTGGCAAAGCGCTCTTGATGCAACAAGCAAGGCAAGACTTACCAAAATTATGTGAAAACAGATAGCGATACACCTAAAAAGCTTTTGCTTATTATTATTGATATACTGTACAGTATATATGGTAGTCTTGGGGCAAAAAGCAAGGCAACGCATATACGAAGCAATGTCCCGTTTTGAAAGATAACAATAGAATCAACAGGATAAGAATGGATTCCGATGAGGAAAACAGTAAATAACTCATGACGGTAGTGTATTTCTTAAATACCTATCTCTGGGAATCGAGTTCCTGCACGTTGTGTCTGACGCAATACTGAATCCGAAAAGTCTTACCTCGTGTGTTTCCTTTACAGATTTAATTAACCTTATGTTGAAACGCAATAGAGTATAATCCTCATTGTCCCGAAAACCATAAGCTAATTAAGTAATGTATCTGTAATCCGAAAGAGTTCTTGTGTCTGACAGCAGCTGTCAATCATTCATTCTGTTATTTTTTGTTAAAATAGTCCATTTTAAAAACGAACAGGCGAAAGCCATTAGGCTTTCGCCTGTTCATGAGCTTATTTCTAATGAGATACACCATCTTGTCTTTCGCTTATTTTGTTTTCTTTAGTTTAAATTAAACACGGCTACTTAAGTTATACATATTTCTTTTTTTTATATTTAGGTAATTTAAATCTGGTGTTAAAAATAAATTTCCAGAAAGTAGCTAAACAAACATAAGTAGCCCACAACAAAGAAGTGAAGGTATGCAAGTCCATTCTTTTTTAACATGTCTGGTTTTTGAATGGCAAAGGTGACGTAGATTGGGCTTACCATGTATGTTGCATATAAAAAGAAAGATCAATGTTCGAATTTGAACCCACGACCTTTCAATTGTGAGGATACCCACGAGGCCATCACTGGAGAGTACATAAACGTAGTGTAAACATGCAATAATGAAGTAAACAAAATTAAGTTCACACAGTACATGGATGCAACCTCATATGGTCAATCACCTTGTATTGCAATCGATTACAATATCTCCGGTAGCTTGCCGGATGGCCGTGACCGCTTTATCTCGGACGTAACTGTACGACAGTTAGAGTACCTGCAAAATTTCTTAGTTACAGTCCACGTCTCTGATTTTGAAGCGTTGCTTTCTAATAACCACTGAGCCACCCCCACGACATTGTTTTCGAAATAGAGATACATAAAATCATGAAAATGGCGGAGAATGTTACCCTTTAATTATTCTTGTGAAAGTACAATTTGGAGAAGAATTTGTTAAGCCCACACTACCTTATTCATGCATGACCTAAACGAGTGGTAAAATTTACAATGGCCTTTACCCAGCAGAGGCCAGAGGGCGACAAGGACGACAAGGGCTGACCATGATGCTGATTAGATCGTCATTTAAAAATATATTAGAATAGTTTTGTGACAGTAGACAACGTTATGTAACTGACTCGCGTAAAGCAATGGCTCGGAGGTCACTGCCTTACGTCCGTCAATTTGAACTGGCTCAATTATTGCTGCTTGGCAGCCAAAATTGCCATGTTGCTATCTACGTTGCCTATCAACAAACAATCGCAGCTAGTACCCCACGAATAGCTTTAACATTTTGTATCTTTTTGGCTAATAAATAAAGTTACTTTATGTTTAAAGTGTGCTCTGATTGGGCTGAACCTAATGCTCAATCTCGGGGTTTATCTGCTATTAGACTGTTCATCGTCATATTTTTCCAAAAAGTAGAACGAAACCAGTTCCTACATGGTCATTATGACGCTGGTTCGTAAAACCATTAATTTCCATTTTATTATACGGTCTCCTTTACTATTATTCCCCTTTCATCATTCTCCCCACATTTATTTATTTGTTTATTGAAAAGGTCAAAACATAAAATAATCACAAAATAAACGTAAAAAATCACAAAAAGTAAATAATATAGGTCGATAATTTGACTATTTAACAACTTATGTGCATACAGAGAAATAAACATAACAAGATATGTGGAGCAAACAACTTAAAAAAAATATTATTAATAACAAGGGGATAACTACTCCTGATCTTATTACTTATGTAATTTATTTTAATTTATCCATTTAGCATCCATCCGGTAAGCTAAAGAAGGGCGCTATGGCGCACAGGGCTATGTTTACCATTGAACTAACTTGTGCCGCTGCCATGATGGTTCAGGTTGCCTATTGCCATAACTCCTTGGTGCGTACTTTCCCGTCCACGGTCGGATGCGTCTTCTAAGTGTGATTACAGCCGATTGCGTTCAGTACGACATTGCGACACGATTGTATTTCATCTTCATGTTACAAACAAGCTTCCCGTAGGTTGGTAGTAACGGTTCGTCTATCATGCATCCATATTCGTCCATTGTGCTTTAACGTGCACTATTTAGTTACTTACTAAGACTTTTTATATTTGTATTTTTGTGAGTCTGTAAGGTATTGGTTGATAAGGGCCCTAGAATAAGTTTTTTACCATCCGTAACCGTTCTTTTGTTGCTTCAAATAAATGATTTATTATTATTATGCTTTAGGTACAATTGAAATTCTATTCTAATATTCTATAGATCTTCAGTACTCTCCCATAGAATATTATCATAGATGTTTTTATGCTACTATTCTATTAGAGCGTCTGCGATTAGATATCAAGTTTTTGATCGTTTACGTGGTAATTGAGAACTTCATTTTTGAGCTAAGGATCAAGTTTAGAACTGTCCTCAACAGTAAATAAAAACCCTAGCATTCCAGACTAAAAATAATAGATACAGAATACATCAGAGCCGCACACAACTGACAGATACCGTCGTCGGCTGCGTACAATGTTAATAAACTGAAAAGTCGCACCACCCTTCGGACTGTCTCGACTTTTTTCGAGTCCATATTATCTCTGATATGACCCGAGTACGTTGACCCGAATTTGAAAAGGGGTCCCTTCTAACTGTCTCAATGACGTTTCTGTTTATTTCATCTTCAATATTCGTTTTGGCAAAAACACAAAGACCTCGGCGCCTCAACGGGTCGCACAAAAAGTATAGCTAATGTATTCAAGTGTTCTGTGAACCTTTGACTTTGGTAAAAACTAAGACCTAAGTAAAGCTTTGACATTGGAGTTCGATGAACAATAAATAAAAAAATATATTTACTGACATTGTGGAAGTTTTAAAATAGCTTCATAAATAACCCAAAGCCATAACAGAGCTAATTATATTTAATGCAAGTAATTTAAGTATCTTCTTTAAAGGAAGGAATAACATGGTGGGCCCAAAATCCTCCTGTAATTTTTTTCTTTGACCAGATCCCACCAGTAGCATCTACAATGTGCTGTGGACTAACTTGGGCTGATGATGATGATTATGATCCTTTTGGTTCCTACTTTGGACCTACATTGCTTGTTCCTATAACTTCGTCCGTCAACATCAGTTCGCTTAAAACATACATAGCTAGGAGCTACGTTTTCCGACATTTTGTGATAAATATCAGCTTTGAATATTTGGCATTTCATGTGAAGGCATTGTTCGTTGTAAACTGTTCATGTTTTTGTGATGAAATCATCAACTATTCTATTCATTACGTTTAGAACATTGCCCCAAATGTAAGAATAGGTTAAATTAAATATAATTTATTTATATTTGCTGAGTTTGTAACCAGGTCAAGACTTTTTATGAAGGTTATCGATAAATATGCGTATATTCAAAAGTAGGGCTACGAACGAATATACCTGTCCCAAATAATTTTAATACTTTGATAGGGATTATCAATTCTGACTTGTTCTTGACTTCTGCGCTGATTTGTTTTTATTATCCTAATGTGACGTATGTACCTATGTACTCGTAATAAGGAAAATCATCAATCATCATAATATGTTACTCAAATTCATTAAGTCGAAGCTGTTGGAATACAAACTGCTCATTATCCTGTAGTAAATTTAAGGATGTTTATTATCATCGTTGTCAGAATATCTAAATAATAATCAAAGATAACCTATCCTAAGAAGCATATGTACGTTTGAGAGCTCTCAGAAAAGGCTACTCGGGAAGGTTCTTCCGCTCAATACATTTCTGTTGCTAATCAAATTACAGCCGGTTTGTTCGTTTCGTACGTTGATCAACTAATCAAAGATCTAAACCCTAGTTGAGTTTGACGAGATTTTATGATTGATTTGTTAATTATAGAGTGAAACAGGCATATAATCTGTTCAGGTGCTATTTCAGTAAGAAGCGGGAGCTGTAGCGGATTTTTGACAGTTCTCCATTGAACTTTGACCTCTCGAAAATTTACCCTTACATAATGTAGGTCACTAGATTGATGATTCTCTACTAACTAACAAAAATAACCAAATTATTTACAATTGAACTGACTGCAGAATGTTGCAAACAAACTATAGGTAGCTCAACTGATTCATATCAATACCATTCGGAAGCGCCACAAGACGCTGGCTGCATTTCCTCGCCGTATGACAATGCTGAAGCGCTGCGCCAGCTTACTGACGAGCTCTAGGGTCACACGTCGCTTCGACCCAACGCTCAGATAGATTCTCTTATACCTTAAAATAATCAAAAGTAACTGAGCCTTTTTCTTTGTCACCAGGACATCAGGGATGGAAGGCAGCATCACCGTGAACGGCCTGGAACGCAACCTGTCTTCGTTCAGGAAGCTGTCCTGCTACATCATGCAAGACAACCAGCTGCATGGAAACTTGACTGTGGAGGAAGCAATGTCTGTTGCCACTTCATTGAAACTGCCCAACACTACCTCTAGTGCGGATAAAGAGGAAGTTGTAAGTATTCCTAAGTAATTACTATCAAATATTTGAGCAAACTGCAGACTGTTGCAATCAATTTATAATTTCAATGAATACCAGTTGGAAGTATTCCCAAGATGCTAGCTGCATTGCGCCCGCTGTATCGCAATGAAAGCGCTGAGCCAGATACTTACCAATATTCATACAGAAAACCAATACAGAAATAAATTTAGAAGTACAAAGGGCGGCTTTACCGCTATCTGAGATCCCTTCCGGGCAACCTTGGGTTGCTCACATTATACATAACTCACACTAACCGTTTCTTTATCCTTTAATATCATACGAATATATATGATAATTGATAACTCTTTGCTTTGTATCTTAATCCAAAATTTTGAAGTAATTGTTTCAATTCTGCTGTCACCAAAACTAAACCAGTTTAACACCATTAAAATTATACCATCCTCTTAATTTTCTACATAATAAAAAGGGACGGCAACATTTGGTTTAGTTAATTTAACTTGTGGCGACATCTGAATTGCCATTGACATGACGCCAATGTTTATATTAATTCCAGATCCAAGAAATCCTCGAAACCCTCGGTCTATCCGAGCACCACAAGACGATGACCTCCAACTTGTCTGGGGGTCAGAAGAAGCGACTCTCCATCGCTCTGGAGCTCGTCAACAATCCACCTATCATGTTCTTCGATGAACCCACTTCAGGTACCTTATATTTATCATTGAAGTCTGTAAGCCAAATACCTGCTCATAATAAAAATATCTAATAACGTAGTGTAAGATGACCTCAGTGCCGTGTGGTGCCGGCATAGAATTTCACCACCCCATCTCTTCCCGTGGGTGTCGTAAGAGGCGACTAAGGGAAACACACCGGGGGCGGGCAGCAGCGCCCTCTGCAGAACAACTCCACCGAACTGCGATCCCCAACCCGCATGCCCAGCGTGGGGATTATGGGAATTAACCCCCAAATGATAGTGCCATCTTTGGCGCTCATTAGGGGAGGCCTATGTCCAGCAGTGGACTATTATAGGCTGGTGATGTGAAGATGACCTCGGGCCTGGTGGGATAACGACTTGCGAATGACTGCAGGCAGATGCTGGTGACGACAAGCTGAAGACAGGGCACTAATTTGAGCGTATTTTCGGCATGATTTGCTATTATTTGTATTAGAATAGTATTTATCTAGGTTCCTGCCACAATTTTCAAATTACAACTCACTTTGGTATTACGTTTGTATGGAAAATTTATCCGTCGCCGTAATACAAACGTAATAATTTGTGTATATTTTCACCATGATCTGTTATTATTTGTATTAGATAATCTATTAAGAATTTTCAAATCGGTCCAGTAGTTTCGGAGACTATTCAATTCAAACAAATAATTAAATAATCCCTCTTTATATTATAAGTTTATATAATTTTTGTTCTTACTCTACTTACTTAAGAGTGTACCTTATGTAATTTTATAGTTAGAAATCGTTATTTATCTCAGAATCTGTGAAAGCTACCACCTTCATATTTAGGTAAATGATAATTCGAACTTTTATCTTGGATTCCGTCTTTTCGAAAACACGATTGGTGAAAATTTTCTCGATACTTTTATTTTTTGAAAAATACATGTACATTTTGCTATTTATCTCAAGAACCACCTCATTTTTTTTGTTGGATTTTTGTTTTGTCAAGAAACGTAGTAGAATTTCTTCGTTTTCGTCTTTTTAATTTTTCGATTAGTTGTGTAAATAACTTGTAATTAGGCATAACAGTTTTGGAAATATAAAATACGGAGCACGTATTTTGGCTGAGGTATGGCACGCTCTTAAGTCAACACTTTATTTTTAGCTACTCTATTTAAGTTTTAGTGATAGTCAATTTTAGATTGTACAAAATGTAAATCCTGTTTTGGCTGTAGGTTATGTTATAAGTTTATCTTTTTATTATTTAGATCTAAGAGCTGTGGATTTTGTTTCATAAATAAAATAAAATAAAAAATTTACATAAAAAATATTTGTAGATGAAACTTAACAACTTTAAATTACTAATAATATCATTAAGTTTTAGTTTACAAAACATCCAACTGGGTAGATTTTAATTTCTAGCTAGAATAATGTATATACGTTGTTCCTACCAGGGCTGGACAGTTCCTCTTGCTTCCAATGCATATCCCTGCTGAAGACCCTGGCGCGGGGAGGCCGCACCATCATCTGCACGATCCACCAGCCGTCCGCGCGTCTCTTCGAGATGTTCGACCATCTCTACACTCTGGCTGAGGGGCAGTGCGTCTACCAAGGCAGCACGGGGAGATTGGGTGAGTACCGAAGCTTACTAATAAATAATGGGGAACAAGGGGCAGTGCGTCTACCAAGGCATTACGGGGAGATTGGGTGAGTACCGAAGCTTACTAATAAATAATGGGGAACAAGGGGCAGTGCGTCTACCAAGGCATTACGGGGAGATTGGGTGAGTACCGAAGCTTACTAATAAATAATGGGGAACAAGGGGCAGTGCGTCTACCAAGGCATTACGGGGAGATTGGGTGAGTACCGAAGCTTACTAATAAATAATGGGGAACAAGGGGCAGTGCGTCTACCAAGGCATTACGGGGAGATTGGGTGAGTACCGAAGCTTACTAATAAATAATGGGGAACAAGGGGCAGTGCGTCTACCTAGGCAGTACGGGGAAATTGGGTGAGTACCGAAGCTTACTTATAAATAATGGGGAACAATGGGCAGTGCGTCTACCAAGGCAGTACGGGGAGATTGGGTGAGTACCGAAGCTTACCAATAAATAATGGGGAACAAGGGGCAGTGCGTCTACCAAGGCAGTACGGGGAGATTGGGTGAGTACCGAAGCTTATTAATAAATAGTGGGGAAAAAGGGGCAGTGCGTCTACCAGGGCAGCACGGGGAGAGTAGGTGAGTACTAAAGCTTCCTAATAAATGCTAGACAATTCAGACCTTATGAATAACTAATGCTGGACAATCCACACAGCATCATCTAGCCTCAAGACTTGAGGCTCTGCTTATCTTGAGGCTTAAGTTAAGCAGAGCTTGTATTATATGGTGTGTGGTGCGTCGTTTGCCGAAATAAAATGGGGGGATGGAGTGGGTTTTAGCTACCTTCGCGACCCCCTCAAAAATCCTGTAAAAAATTATATGTAATTTAGAAAAGTCTGCACTTAAACTTGGATATAAAAAAAATATTATTATGCAGTTAAACCTCGGAATTAATGCCTAATATTATGTAACGTTTTGGCTCCCTACGTCATACCAACTATCAAAATTGATCGAAATGAGATATCTTGCTAAATATAGTAGGATATATAGCAAGCCATATGTAATATCGATTAAAATTATCTAATCTGGTACATTCTGTTGTAGACAATATATTATCAAATAAAATCTGAGATTAATTAACAACATTGGTCCAGGGCTATATTAAGTTAGTCAATATAAATAAAGTATTCTATGTTAATAAGTTGCTTAAATATCCAGTGTTCACTAAAATTTATTCAAATCCAAGAGTTCTGTAAGGTCTAAAGAAAATAAAGCACTTTGGTTTTGATTATTTTACCGTATATTATTATAATAGAAAATGGCTTTTTCATTCGTTATACGTTCGCTACTGAACACGGCCTTGGACCAGGCAGGGGTTTTGTAATAAAATAATCACTCGCTTGGCAGTCGGATTTGAATTCGCAATGGAGGTGTAATTAATACACAGAAGGCAGTTACTGCCCGTGCGCTGGTGACTGGTAACTCAGCGACTCTTACGACAGTTATTAGCTGAGTTGAAGGGTTCTATTTTTACGTCGCAGACGCCACGGGTTAGAGGTTATTTTTTGTATGAGGTTCACTTTAGGATTTATTTACAAAGTCAGTTTTTGTAGAGCATTTGGACGACCTACGGTCGGTCAAATTCGGTATAAGGAAAATTTAATGTAGATTTTGATTAATTTATAAATTACCTGCGGTCCGTCCCGGCTTCGCACGGGTTTAAATTTAATTTTTCATGTGGATCCCTAATTCTTTTGAAAATATTCTATAGCATATAATCATCAGGAAAAATTTAGGATTCTAATGGCGAAAGAATTTTTAAAATCGGTCCATTAGTTTTGGAGCCTATTCAATTAAAACAAACAATCAAATCTTTCCTCCTTACAATATTAGTAAATTATAAATTCGATATCATCTGCTCAAAGCAACTTCATTAGACCGGTTTAGTGTAAAAGAAATACGAATTAAAACGAGTCTTTTTTGGGCAAATGTATAATGTGATAACGTCAGTATTTTGTGCAAGCAACAAAAATTACTTTAGTTCTTTGACTTTGTACAGTTAAAGTAAAAAAACCAAGTCAGATTTTCGCATTTGAATAACATTATTTCTTTAGGCTTACAAAATAAGCACTAAGACAAATCAAATTTCATACAGTTAATTATTATAAAAATAGAAATAAATTGTTATTGATTTTCCCTTCACTTCAATTTATGTCCGCTAGTGGAAGAAGTGAAAAAGAATCCACTAGTACATTCATCTATAACTTATGTGTCTAATATAATGTTTGTTTTTCCTATCTAAATCTAAGATTAATGTGATTTAGATACATGTAAATAATTATTTAAATAGGTATGTACCTATACCAAAAGCTAAGTCCAACATTCAGTTTCCACAGTTTCTTACATGCTATTGTCAGTGTCAAAGTCAAAGTTAGAAGCCCACCATGCTCTAACAATTGCCGAAGCGTCATGTTAATAATTATTTAAATAGGTGCCTATACCAAAAGCTAAGCACAACGTACAGTTTCTTATATGCTTTTGTCGGTGTCAAAGTCATAGACGCCAACCATGCTCTAACAAGTGCCGAAGCGTCGAAGTTAGACATTTTATTTCAATTCCAGATATAGTATGCAAACTTTTAATTCAATACATTCAGTAGTCTAATTCTAATTCTAAGTGGGGGAACTGAGATCTGAACTGACATCTCGCATGGGAGTGTTTTGTGCATTATCCCCCTGCCTTTACAGGCAAACCTAACCTAACCAGCCCAGCTCCTTAAAGTACCGGAGTACTTTGGTGATTGACAGCTTCGAATCAGCTTTTCTGTGGGTGTGGTAGGGTACATTCAGTAGTTTTGGCCAGTTGACGATGATCAGCTACTTCACAATAGCCGTTTTCGAGTTTCGTGATCGGTTTCGAAACATTATGGTCTCGCTTAGTCGGTTCTTTTTTTTTAAGCTCTCAACAACTACCGCAGCTATTGACTTGAAATTTTAAATAATAATAGGTATATTTCGTGCGCATCTAGGGATTTAAAAAAAAATATCCGAAGTTTTTCAGGACAAATTTTTGTGTCAAACTTTTAAAAGACCAACAAGGTCAAAACTGCTTTCAAATGAAAGGTGTACATTTCAAAATACATACATAAATTTCTATACTATGATTGATACTTTTTTGACGGATCCTATTTATTTGTAGGATTTGATACTAACCTATTTTCTTTAATTCCAGTTGAATGGCTTGCCTCCCCAAGCCTCAACCTGGCTTGTCCAGCCTACCACAACCCAGCTTCCTTCATCATTGAAGTGTCGTGCGGGGAGTATGGAGATAATACCGGCAAGCTGGTGCGAGCTATTGCGAACGGGAAAAATGATATCAGGTCAGATATAGTAAATGCGAGCTATATTGTAGTGTAGCACGTATATTATGTTTATAGCAAGCTGTATTGAAATGTAGCACGTGTATCATGTTTATAGCAAGCTGTATTGAAGTGTAGTACGTGCCTATATCATGTTTATAGCAAGCTGTATTGAAGTGTAGCGAAGCTGTATCCAAGAGAAAAAATCAGTTTTGGCTTAATTTCATTTCAGTAAAGTATTTTGAAATTTTTCATCCGTGTCGCCGGAACCTTAAGAAATAAAATAAATACCACGGCGCCTTTTGCAAACCAGTTTTACACCAAGATGACTAAAATATAAATTCAAAAAGCAGGACGGTTAAGTCTGAATCTGACTAAACTTTCCTGGCCACGTGTTGCTTCGCTGCAAGCTAGTGTGCAATAAATATTCATTCACTCATTCAAGTCACTCAACTTGCAGGAACGGCCAACCTTTCCCCGACACGGTCCCGGATTTCAATAACAAGAAAGATATGGAGCTTTCATTATCAAACAACTCGAAGGAGACGAACAAAAATGACCTCTCGCAGGTTCAGGAGAAGTTTAAGGAGACCAACGGGAACAATGGACATAGCAACTTGCAGAACGGGATACTGCAGTTTGCGGCCAATGAGATCGCTAAAGGTATGTAAATTTGATTTTATTACTTACTATCGGTCTCCGTCTTCGCACGGGTATTTAACAAAAAAATATTTTTCATTCGGAATTTTATTATAAAATTGTGATACACATAATCTGTCATTTTATTTATGGAATGTATTTTTAATCTGAAATAAACGCTCTATTTATAAGAATAATAATGATAATATTATGAAAGCTGTAAAATAATGAATTTTTACACATTAAGTTTCACATTATTTACACTATTTATTTAGTTTTGTGGGAAAAGCCTTTTCAATCAACCTAAACTTAAGTAATAAAATGTGGTTTCAATTATTGTTATTAGTGTTTTGAAGTCGCTAGTTGAGTTAAAGTTGAATATTAAAGTTTCTACCGTAATTTCTTAGCTTTATTTCAAAATAGTTAAGGTGGCTTAGCAAAACAAAAAAATATTAAATTTCTTCTTTTTTACCATCTTAAAATAAAATAGGTACATATCAAATTGGTTAGTTTACATAACCAGCAGCCGTATTGTCTAACTTGAAATCCATTACCAAAAACTTCAAACCGATTACCAGTTGTAGACCCAGTCAGAATGTAGTCGGTATTGTCTAAGGTATTCAACTGGTCTTCGGTTTCAGCTATTCATGCAATACGAAAGTGACAATCGAAGTCCAGGCTAGGCTTGAAATGCCAAACTGAAGCCGATTACGATTACCAGTTGAGTACAATAGGGCCGCTGGTATGACAAATAACATATACGTACGTAGGTAATATAACTTATTGACTTACTCTACGACCTTCATTTGTTGTAGAGATTAGACAGATAATGCAAATTGTTATCAATAGGGTTCAAAGTTCGGTGATTATTGCGTTTCCTGTTTGTGTATATTGTAATGTTTAGCTCCGGTTGTGTATATGAAGTTATACTTGAATGAGGGCAAGACTGTACCTTGATCTGATAAGTTGGCATTGCTAAGGATCGCAATATTTGTTATCATAATTATGGTACACTGTAACTTCTTTTTATCATTTCACTTTTCACATCTTTTCTCTTGATCACTCCCGAAGATAAACTAATTTCGTTTTATGTGAAAACAGGCCTATACATTTTTAAAATTGGAAAGCAAGAAAACAAAAGTCGATAGCGTGTTCGTTCCTTTTTCGAATTTTTGAACTTTGAAGGTGCTTGCGGCCAGGTGATGTATTCCAATTTTTTGGACGTTTTAAAAACATATTCTAAAAAGGATTCAAACTAGCCAGGGTCGTCGTGTCCAGATGATTTTATCATTATTATGGTTCTGGCTAAACAAAAAGTTATTAGCTTAACTAACTCTGACGTTGTCGGTACATACGTGATACTTTCACAATAACCACTAAATTACTTTCAAACAAAAACGAATACAAAATCTGTGTCTATCTCTATTTATTTATATACCAGATTAGGCTCTCACTTCCTCGTGTTTCAGACAAAAAGATAACGCTCCGTAACATACACCATACAAATGAACTCTTAGAACTGTCGAAATTGAAAGCTATTAAAAATATTCTAACTAAAACAAAACCTCATTTTGGCGGGTTATAAAAATAAAAATGTATATGCTTTATCCACAAGTAAAAAGTATCTACAAACTGCTTAACTAACTTAATGCTGGATCAATTGAACTGTAGATTGTAAGCAACCGCAAGTAGATACCTCAATTGTTTCAATTGTTCCTACCAGTTCTTATTTAGTAATTTCATTGTAATTTTGTTTTCTTATCAACCTTCAAAAATGTATGAGTAATGATAATGGAAGGGCGGGGTTCTCTAACACAAGCATATTTATGCTTAAAAGAGAACCCCAACATAAGTCAATGTATATCCCTTATGTACAGAATTAAACATTTTTCATTTTAATTTTTATAATTTAAATAAGTATCTCTTACACAGGCGCCGGCGATCCGCTAGTGGTCCACATCCACGAGACGGAGAAGCAAGACAACGTGGAAGTGGCGTTGCTAGGCGACGCCGCCGTGTCCCCGCGTCGCTACGCCACCTCGGAGTTGACGCAGTTCTGGGTCGTGCTCAAACGGACTCTGCTCTTCAGTAGGAGGGACTGGGTCAGTGGATATAGCTAGCTAGTAGTTATTTGATGACCTCTGTGGCGTGGAGGGTGAAGGTCCGCCTGCGACGCAGGTGGTTGCGGGTTTGATCGTAGATTTAACTAGCTCAGAGTTCGTTGAGTTTTTAGTTCCAGCATTTCACGAACATGTGAAAAATGAAAATTATGGAACCTAACAAAAACATATTTACAAAGAAAATTACAGTACTTAACAGAATAAAACAATTACAACAAGTATTTACAAATATAATATCTAATTCTTAAAAACTGCGCCATCACCAAAAACGCGGCAGCATTGCCACGATGGATGGCGATGCTAATACTTTGACCGAAGTAACATCATTACGATCACCACACCCAAAAAAACTAAAAGAAACATTATAACCTTGACTTTTAAATTTAAGCCTTATCCTCATAAAAATAACGTTCAATTCCAGACGCTCATGTACCTCCGTCTGTTCGCCCACATCCTGGTCGGTTTCCTGATCGGAGCGCTTTACTACGACATCGGGAACGACGGATCTAAAGTGCTGTCTAACCTCGGATTCCTCTTCTTCAACATGCTGTTTCTTATGTACACCTCTATGACGATCACTATACTTAGCTGTGAGTAATATGTGAACATTTTATGTTGTATGTGGATGTGTATGTAACCTAAGATATTAAATAATTGACCACTCTAGAAAGTATACCACTAAAAAATTGGGCCTTTGCCATATTCACCACCCAACGTCGGCAGTATGTATGCCACAAAACAAAGGCGGATTTGTCGTATTCACCTCCCTTAGGAGTATGCCACTAAACAAAGGGATCTTTGCCATATTCACCACCCTTGACAGTATGCTAAACATAGGGGACTTTGGCATATTTAACAGCCTTAGCTGTATGCCACAAAACAAAAACATATTGCCATATTCAACAGACTTAGTCTAAAAATTTTATAAGATCTCCAAATATTTGTTCTCGTAGTTCTGGCAATCTTCTATGTATATAAAAAAATATCAGTCATATAATACGCATATCACTCTGCTCTCTGCTTAGCTTTAGGCTTATATTCTGTTTGGATTGTCCATCTTTATTGTTTTATATTTTAATTTTCCAGTTCCACTCGAAATGCCGGTGCTCGTGAAAGAACACTTCAATCGATGGTACTCGCTGCGGTCCTACTACCTCGCCATCACCGTCTCTGATATACCCTTCCAGGTAAACCATTTATACTTATTATACAGTTTGTTACCAACCAGCAGCCTTATTGTCTAACTTGAAATCCATTACCAGTGAACTTCAAACCGATTACCAGTTGTAGACCCAGTCAGAATGTTGTGGGTATTGTCTAAGGTATTCAACTGGTCTCCGGTTTCAGCTATTTGCACAATACGAAAGTGACAATCGAAGTCCAGGCTAGGTTTGAAATGCCAAACTGAAGCTGATAACGATTACCAGTTGAGTTAGATCATAGAGCAGGTGGGTTGACGATCAGCGAAAGATGCAGACAGATTGTGGATGCGACAATCTGAAGACAGGGCGTTATGGCGCTCGTTAGGGGAGGCCTATGTCCAGCTGTGGACTAACATGGGTAGATGATGATACCATTTTTCGTGATAGTCGCGCTGTGAAGATCGAACTTTAGAGGATCGAAGCAGGGGGAAGAGAAACAGCTTCCTATCGTTTCTTCTTACGCCTACGCTTTAGTGATCTCTAACCAGATGATCAGTGTGGGGATTATGGCGTTGCCAAATAGGCAATGGCAGGTTTCTGAGGCTAAAGAGATTAGTAAAAACAACCAATGTTCGGACTTTTTGCTATATATAGATCTCGTTTATCGCGTCATTTTGTTTTTAATTGTAATTTTATTTATTAATAAAGTATCTTTATTCTTTCCAGACGATATTCTGCGTGATCTACGTAGTGATAGTGTATCTGCTGACGTCACAGCCGCCGGTTTGGTTCCGGTTCGCGATGTTCCTGTCATCCTGCCTTCTTATATCCTTCGTCGCTCAAAGCGTGGGCTTAGTTGTGGGCGCCGCTATGAATGTTCAGGTGAATATATACTTTAAGGTTATGTAAATAGAGGTCAACTTGTTGTACTGTTAGCAGGCCCGCCCGGTTTCGCAAGGGTATTAACATAGATTATGATTTTTACTTATGCTGGGTTCCATTATTGAAATTTTCATATGGAACCCTGGCGTTTTTTTTTACTCTATAGCCTATGTTCATCAAGGATAATGTAGGAATTTAATGGTGAAATAACTTCAAGTCGGACCCGTAGTTTTGGAGCCTATTCAATTCAAACAAAGAAACAATCAAATCTTTCGTATTCATAATATTAATAGTATTATGTTAACATAATGTAAGTACGTACCTACGTATACACTAAATTATATGAAATTCAAATAAATACACTTTATTTACAAAGAAAACTACTGTAAATAATTTTCTCAAACAAAGTCGCTTCCCGCTGTCCTAGCATATATAGGGCTGTGTTTGTCCCTATGTATGCTTAGATCTTTAAAAGTGCGCACTTTATTATGCGGAACGGATTTTGATGCAGTTTTTTCATAGATGGAGTGATTCAAGAGGACGGTTTTCACGGTTTGCACCCGTGCAATGCTGGAACGGGTCGCTAGTAATAGAATGTAACAAATACATATACACTATATAAGTGTATATGATACTTAGCCGTCACCATAAGGCAGTGCCCAGAATGCTGGCAGCATTACCACATTGAATGACGATACACTTTTAAATTAAATAAAATTATCTCGCCCACAGAACGGAGTGTTCCTCGCGCCGGTGATGTCCGTCCCGTTCCTGCTATTCAGCGGTTTCTTCGTGTCATTCAACGCGATTCCGGTGTACTTACGTTGGATCACGTACCTCTCCTACATCCGGTACGGGTTCGAGGGCACGGCGCTCGCCACTTACTCCTTCGACCGGCCCAAGCTGCAGTGTCATCAGGTTTGTACAATCACATAGTGCTTTATTTCCTTAAGACCTTACAGGAAGAGTCCGTCAAAGTACTTTATCTCCTTTAGACCTTACAGGAAGAGTCCGTCAAAGTGCTTTATTTCCTTAAAATCTTACAGGAAGGACAATTCACAGCATCATCTAGCCCCAAGTTAAGCAGAGAGAGCATAATGCAATATATTAAATATAGTAGATATATATTTTTTCATATAATACACAAAACGACCATAACGCCCGGAACAAATCTCCAGATAGTACAAATATTTTTCCCGAGGCGGGAATCGAACCCGCAACCTGCTCCGTCGCAGCAAGGCAAATCTTAATATCTTAGGGAAATACACAGCTACATTTAACAAAAATTTAATTTTCCATGCAGATTCCTAAATTTTTTGAAAATATTTTCATCACGGAAAATTTAGGATTCTAATGGTGAAAGAATTTTTCAAATCGGTCCAGTAGTGGCAGAGCCTATTCAATTCAAACAAACAATCAAATCTTTCCTCTTTATATTATTAACAAATAAAATAACAATTATCAAACTAAATAAAGACTAGTATTTACAATTGAAACAATTGAGCTAACTGCAGACTGTCGCGAACAAACTACAGGTAGCTCAACTGATCCATATGAATACCAGTTGGAAGTGTATATATTATATCATTAGTATAGATAGTTGATTTAAAACATGTGTTGTTTCCAGACCTACTGCCACTTCAAGAACCCGCTGACGACTCTAGAAGAGCTGGACATGACTGACGCTGACTTCACCCTCGACATCGCCGCTCTCTGTCTAATCTTCGTGGTGTTGCGTATATCTGCCTTCCTCTTCTTGCGCTGGAAGCTCAAATCGACAAGATAAGCGAGCCCTTATGATTTAGCTTTAAAGTTATGCGAATAAGATCTTAATGAATGTACTTGTGTGTTCAAAATTTTTGTAAAGGAACATTAGATCCAATTTTCTCCGTTTATTTTGGAAATAAACGTGAAATTAAGATCATTTGTTAAGATTTTGCTCGCACTGTAGGTTAAGTAAATAGTGTCGATAGATGAATGCACAGCAATGGCATGAAAGTTTATTATTTTATTTATACGCGGCTTTACACGCGGTCAACAGCGAAGTATCAAGTGAAAGGACATAATGGCAGTTAACAGAATTTAATGAGAAGCGATATTTTACTGTAGGTCTGACCTTGGCTTGATACGTTACAAGGTGTACTGTAACATGTTACATCGAGCGTTCGTGCAGTCAATGGGGGAAGAAAAAGTTTTAGCAGATCGCAACGGGATGTATTTTGTAGCACGCGGTGTAACGTATCATGAACGATGCGAATGGTATATTACGTCCAGTAACCTCGGTCAGTACCCGACTAGGTTTATCCGCAGGAATATTAATGATTATAGAAAGAACTGAACAATATCTTCAATTAATTGAAGTTTATTTTGGAACAAACATATTGACTTAATTATTTTGTGTAAGTTCATCCCTATCCCTTGGTCTTATTATTTTCTTCTGTGATTTTGTTATAAAAACTGTAACTATTGAAGAAAAACAATTAAGTGACGTAAATATTTGACATATTTGATTAAATTGGTCATCAGAGCTGGCTGTATGCATGCAAAAATTTCTTATTATGACAATGGGACTTTCCCACAGCAAACCGAATTATGCCTTATTTCAAAAACATAAGACTACTTTCTTAATTACGTGACGCTGAGTATGTTAACGAAATGGGTGTATTTGTATTAGTTAATTATTTAGTTTTAATTGTGTAATCATGAAAGTTTTACTATATTTATCTAATCAGGGTGCAACAATAAGTTACTTTACAACTATTTCAAATTGGGATTTATTCTTCATCAACATAGTCAGAGATAAATTCATGTAAAATTATTTATGAATTCGACATAAATGTTGAATAAACTAGAAAATAAATATATAAAGTGCCTTTGTTGATCTTTGAAATGACTGGACTATTTTTCATGTAACTTTGAGTACAGCTCAGGTTTCTGATAGGCTGTTAAGTGTGATATAAAAATAATATAAAGTATATAGTTGTATGTTGATGTGATAGATTTAAATGTTTTTATCGACAACCATTCAAACAACCATTCCGTCAATTTAATACCTAAATATTTAATTGATATGTATCATAAGTTTTAAGACTGTTTTGATTTGCCAACAATCGAATTATTAAAATGTGATACACAAACAAGGCCCCGAAAACAATGTTATTTCAGTTATAAAATAGAATATTCTTCTTAAAAGTTCTGATCAAAAGAAGAAATTGCTCATTATGTTATTATCTTGCCATAATGGCTTGCCTAGACGATTTTCGTTGTGAACTAAATTACTTAAAATGATATGCTTTAAAGATGGAACAAATATCAATTGTAATTTTTGATACTTTTTAAACATTAGCGATTCTTTAACTTATTAAAGACTATTTATAGTATTTATTCTGAAGATAATTTGAGGGTAGATGTGGATACAGCCGTCAAACCTCGGCTGTATCTCGCAGAACATCCAGTCGCCCCGTGACCACGATCGCTGCAACGCGATCGAAACGTAGGGGAAAATAAGATAAGATAGTAATGCTTTACTCTCAAAAACTTATGACAAAAAGTACGCGATAAATAGTATTTAATAAGTTATTATTTTTCTCTGTAATATCCTATAACCTTATGTTTTTTTCAATATTACAATGTTCAATTAGAATTTAGAATAGAAACAGGGGTAATGGTGTTGACTAGGTATACATAATTTGTACTTAGATAAGACATTTAAAGTTAATGGTCCAAATATCCTAAACATGGTCAAAGTAATGGTTAGATGTTTTGTATATTTTTTAAATAAATGGTTTAAGATATTATTTGGTGTTGTTTTATTCACTAATGCTTCAAGTCCCTCCATTCTACTTGCTTTTACGACAACTCATTTACTGCCCGTGCTGTATAGCTTTAGAACGCATTGCCAGTCTCAATAAGGCGTGCTAAGACACAACCAATATTCAAAACTTTGGTAAAGGAAAGCTATGTTTCCTGCTGTCACTGACAACACCTTTGTTTTCTTTTATAAAATGTACACTTGCGAGCTATAAACTGGAATCACTTCATCGCTGGTTTTTGCAGACCATATTTTACATTTTCCATGCAATAAACTGTAGGTTGTGGTATATTATTTTAAAGATAATTTTATTAGCTTTCAAACTCTTTCGATATCATAGCGAAAAAAATGTTCATCATATGTCATGGAACGTGAAAACAAAAGACATAATTTTTTGGAACGAAACATCAATTTTTTCAAACTCCTGAATCCCTATAAAAACTGGGAATTTATGCAATTTTGTCATCAGTTCAATATATTACGTCACTTAAAATACCTACTGGAATTACAAGAAAATGGAAACCACACGATTTGAGCGGCTTCTATTGGTGTGGTCCACACCAATAGACACATTAGTGTGCAATACATGAGAATATAATATGATTGTTTATTTTGACAAGAGTGGAGTGAGGCAGGGGGATGTTATATCCCCGAAACTGTTCGTGAGCGCGTTGGAAGATATGTTTAAGACGCTTGACTGGAAAGACAAGGGCATTAACATAAACGGCAACTACATCTCACACTTGCGATTCGCTGATGACATAGTTTTAATGGCGGAGTCGCTAGAGGAGCTGAACCGGATGCTGGACAGTCTAGCTTCAGCCTCCCGATGTATCGGTCTTGGCATGAATTTGGATAAAACCAAAGTCATGATCAATGCCCACATTGATCCAAGACCGGTGATCGTACATGGCCACCTTCTCGAAATTGTTTCTGAGTACACTTACCTCGGGCAGATTTTACAGTTTGGTAAAAACAATTTCGAGAAGGAAGCCAAGAGGAGGATCCAGCTAGGCTGGGCAGCGTTCGGAAAACTACGTCGAGTCTTCTCGTCATCCATACCACAATGTTTAAAAACGAAAGTTTTTAATCAGTGCGTCCTACCAGTTATGACCTACGGAGCTGAGACGTGGACAATCACGATAGATAGATAGATAGATATAATGATTTTATTTGGTTCACAAACATACAGCGTACAAACAAACTTAGAAAATATACTTAGTAAACTTATATAATATAAGGTAGGTGTCGTAAGTAACAATATTACAATAGTCACATATTCTAAAGTAATAATAATAATTAAAACAAAAACAAAATAAAACATTTACAAAAGGTAGAAAAGTACATACTATTATTTAAAAAAAAAAAAACGATAGGGTTGGTCCACCAGTTCAAAGTCGCTCAGCGAGCTATGGAAAGAGCTATGCTCGGAGTTTCTCTGAAGGATAGGATTCGTAACGAATACATCCGACAGAGAACTAAAGTCATCGACATAGCTCAGAGAATTAGCAAACTGAAGTGGCAGTGGGCCGGCCATATTTCGCGAAGAACCGATAACCGCTGGGGTAAACGTGTTCTTGAGTGGAGACCGCGACTCGGTAAACGTAGTGTAGGACGCCTTTCTGCCGGGTGACGATCTGCGAAAGACTGCTGGCAGATGCTGGATGCGACAAGCCGAAGACAGGCGCTATGGCGCTCATTAGGGTACTGACATAGGCTGATGATGATGATGATGTTTATTTTGAATGGAGCTCCTAAATTAGCATACTACATTATCTTAATAAACATAGACTGTAAATATTAAAAAAAGTTAGGAAATAGCCGCTTTGGTATAGACGGCTTCTTTCGACAGCAGACTTTAGCCGTAAGGCGCGTCGGCGCGGCGGCGGTGGTGGTAAGTAGTGTGTACACGCTATGGGTCATATCATAATCATAAACTATCCTTTTTAGATAGCAATGATACGTACCGAACTTACATGAGATCTTTACAGTACGAATCTTTGTTAACAGCGTGTGACAGTTTGTTAAATCTTTGTAATCTCTCTGATCTCGGTGGTGACTCGGCCTGCCAACATCACCTCGATATGAGATATCAAGTCCTCCAACGACTGCATTGCCAGACCCGCTAGAAAATAAATCTTTTGGATATAAATTTTTTTTCGTCAAAATTTATTGGGTAATTTGCTCTCGCGCTAAGTATCATTTGATTCGTATTGTGTAGGTGTCTTATATGTAAGTGAGCTAGGTACACGCATCACATTCATTTACGTCCGACTCCATCTAGGAAGACAGATCACGAGATTAATTTTAATTTCGTTAATCAATGAATGGATTAAGTCCTTGTTTTGCCGTTATTGATTTGCTCCCTCCGTTTGCTGTTATTCCTTTAGAATGTATATACACTCTTAAAATTTTTTGCATACGTCCAAAAAAGTCCCAAAAAAAAATCGCGGCTCGCTCCGCTCGCCGTTTATTCTTTAATCTTCAGTATGGACTTTTTTCAGCGACCACACACTAAAAAATATCGGCGCTCATAACACTCTGTTATATTTTTTTCATACTACCTAATGACCCGAAAAAATTACAAATGTTGTCGTGCTGGCTCATTCACTTGCAGTGTTGAATACCAGTTGTAGATCATATTGTTTGCGGACCAGGTAAATAGAAAAATTTTTAAACACTTTGCCTTGAAAATTACTTGGACAAAGTTATCGTACATATTCATCAGCCCATGTTATCCGCTGCTGGACATAGGCTTCTCCTATTCAGCGCTGTAGCGTGGATACATAGCCAGTTAAGATAAGGACTTGCAAAAAACATTAACTAGTTATAATTTTTCATTAACGTGTAACTAGTTATGGGTCTTAAGCTCTAACCCCCCCCCCCCCCCCGATTAGTACATATTATTTCTGGCTAAGGCTTGCCCCCCCCTGGGCCGTGGGCTGGCGACGCCCTTGCAGTAGATCTTCTAATTAATAGGGAGTCTTACCATTGGAAAGACATGACAGTTCTATATTAAGTATATTAATTATCTATATGTATAGTTCGGTTCTGTCCAGACGACCACGGAGCCTCAGGAGATTTAAAAACATTTTTATTGTTATAGTTAGTAGGTAGGTATCTTTACGCATAATTGAATTAACGAAGGTGAGATGAAAGGAAGGAAACCGGAAAACCTTGGATTGGACGAACGAAATCACATTCCCCCAACAAAATGTCAAGAATACGTATGTCATTCGATGGCGGCATCTTATCATCTGTAGCTAAACCAAAACAGAAAATTGGTGAATTACGATTCTATCAAGAATTCCTAAGCGGTTATTTTTCTATCTATTTGGAATATGTACGTTGTGTAAAATATCTTTATTGATTTCAGGGTAAAATATCTTTATTGATTTCTCATTACTAAGATTTTAATAAGTGATTGTTTTCTTGTTGTTGCCTCATTCATCATGGATAATAATATAATTTCATCGGATGATAGTTGTGATTCGGAGACAAGGTCTATGAAAAATCAATTGTCTGGTAAGTGCTACGGAGATCATAATGTTAAATGTATAATTTTATTTGTTAGACCTAGGAAAGTCTTGCGTCTGGCTGGAATCGCCACAGGTCATTGAACCCCGAAAATGCCCGAAATCCGCGATTCAGAGCCTTGCGGTACATGATTTGTTTTTGTACCATATTTAATGTTTATTTTTATTTGATTTTACGGCAAATATAGGTTTAACTAAAACTCTATTCCAGCAGGCTGATAAGACAAAAATAATCATACCTAATAATAATATTATTGTTTATTTCCTCTCCACACAAAAGGATTACTTATAATTTAATCTTTAACTAAAAGAGACAAACTACACATGTAGGTAACCTTTATTGTGAGAGGCTGGAGCTTGCTATAGATTTTTAGAAAAACCTGTAACTGTCTCCAGTCTCCAGAGAATGAATTCTTTGGATTAAAATATTCACTTAATTAATAAAAGAAAAACAAAGTTTACTGAATTCTACCATCACCAGCACCTTATAATCTGACTAATTTATGTAGTACTTTGATTATATACCTACTTGTCAACAAGTATATAATCAAAGATGTAGTAACAACCTATCACTATTTTTGGTATTCATTCATTACAGAGTTTGGCTTAGACGAGGAAAACCTTACTAAAGAAGAAATGAATGATCTCCTGAAAGCTTTCAATAACTCCAAATCCACCAGTAATGAAGAAGAGATTACCAGAGGAAAGTGTCATACCAAGGTAATTTATAATATTTTAGATTTAGATTTCAATAATCTAACAGTACAATACCTCAGCATAATAAGAACCCAGGAAGATTCTGCGCTTCTGGACGGAGTTAGTCTGGCTCTGCTAGCACCCACACCACGCATAATGGACCGAACTGAGTCCAAATGCGGAAATAGGAGTACTCCTACCTAAACCTAAACCTAAACCTTAGCATAATTTTATTTTCCAAGGAAGCCTTATTCATATTCCAAAACTAAATTATTAGATGGTACCTATATTCTCTTGCCTCTAGGGATGAAAAGAAGATAGTAGAAGAAGAAGTAGCCTTTTATTAATCCAGGTCTAGGAGTCAGGAACTTCTATACTGAACTTGGCTTCAACCATTCTGTACTTTTGTCATAAAAAATATAACAAACACACCTAAACTTTCACATAATAATTATGTGTGATTGTAATAAATTAACAAAAATCTGAGCAATCTTATTTTACTACTTTATATATACCTTTATTTATATAGTTAAAAAAGTATATAATGTAGTAAAATATTAAACATTAAATCCATCACAATAACCTGGTTTTTTATTCCTTTAATTTTCATTTACAATAGTCCCTACACCTGGAAGATATCCTTTGGTGTATCATATTATGCAAGGATTGAAAACTTGGATATGAGAAACACAATCATAATATTTGTATTATTTCAATTACAGATAACACCCCAAGAAGCAAGTCCTCCATCAAAGGCATTAAAACGGAGATATGTGGATGTGGTAGACAGAAGAATGCCATGGAGCCTATTCCCAAGAACTTTGACAGACACGGAGAAAGCTCACACACTAGCCGTGTACATAAAGCTAATGTCAATAAACAGCTACAGACAAGCTCGCCGTTCTGCTACATTCGCATCATGGCCCCCTCCCCTTCAAATAGTCGAAGAGTCCACGAGAATCCAACCTATGCGCTCAACCAGAAGCGGGCGTACCATGCCTTCATATTCAGGTTTTGATGACGACTCTACTGATTTCGACTTTGTCGTTGCAAAGCCAAAGAGAAGGAAGATTTCAGCAAGTCAGGACACAACTGATGGTGTCTATTCTAACAAAGTGGTCAGTTTAAAGCGAAAGACTTCAAAAGAGGATTCGGCAAGGCCTGTAAAGGAAGCTAAATTAACAGAAATAGGGAACGGAGTAAAGCCTAAGCATCCGTTGTTCACATTCATTGAAGACTGAATTTCTTGTTGGTTAAGGAGCATTTTTGAATGATTGCCATGAGGATTGTGCTAATTGTATACTTTGAGCATGTTTTAATATTGCGCTGAGCTCTACGCTAGCTGATATTTGATTGCTAACTCAGTTAAATATGTGTTGGTCCATCCTATTGTGGAAGTTGGATATCAGTTACAACTGACTGTAAATGTAAATGGAATGTCAGTTAATTTATTGATGTTAAGTAACTAAGTGGCTTAGAAATCTTCCACTGTAATCCTAAATAATTCCTTAAAAGTTAGTCTGTACTTATTTATGAACATGTTTTTGAAATAAACTTTTTATCAGAATATTAATGATGAGCAGATAAGTGCAGTCAGAAGAATTCCCAAGCAAGTATTAGAACCTCTTTAAGTGCATTAAAGCCGCGTCACATATAAGTACCCCCCCCCCTATCTCAATGTACCTATGTGGGACACAATAGTGGTTATTGTTGGGAATTTCAGACTTTTGAGTTTTATGGAAGGGTGATTCGATCCTAAGTGGTGGCGTGATAAATTTTTGCATGTGAAAAATTGTGACAAGTTACAAGGGAATTAGAAGTAGTCAAAAAGATTTTGTCGAAAAGGGGGGTACTGAATTCTGACGCGCACTGTACCAAGATTGTGACACACTTGATGACCACATAAAGTCAGCAAATTGGTGCTCTCATATACGGTTCTACACTTTAGTGTAGCCAACTATACCGTGATATGTGATTATTATAAAAGTATTGAATGAATAGCCAGTCAGATCGCGCTTACCATCTCGCGAGATTGGTGAGAAAGATTCTTTGAGAAGTTCTCAATAAAAATATATATATTTGATAAATTTTCTATAAAAAAATTATCTTGCGCAGACTGTATTTATCTACCCTCAATGAATATACTTTCTAAGGTACTTTTATAATATTATATTCAAATTTTAACATAAACTACCATGTAATTTAATTAGAATTTATTGCGTTTCACAAGTTTTTAATATGTGTATATTTTTTTGATAGGAGTATTTTATTTATCGTATATTCAGAAGTTGTTATTTTTTGTTATTCTATGTCAGCGTTTATTTTAAGTTTGTAAAAAAAATTCCTTAGTCAGTACACATAAATAAACTAAAAGTTATGATTTCGTTGTTTAGTACCTATTTAAAATTTTAAGTTAAAGTAGCTTTTTGTAATATTAGGACTTTAAAAAGTTACTGGGTCACTAAAGTGTTAGGTATGTGTGAAAATAAAACAAGTATCTCGCTAAGTACCTATATCACATTTTATTTCCTTGGTTTTCTAACGAACTAAAGAATAAGGGAACTATAGCCATATCTAAGATTTAACTAATTAAATAGACCTTTATGGAACTTTTCTTATTGAATTTTTTGTTTGTTATTTGGCCTTTTTTGTCCAGCTGCTAGGTAGGTTTTCAAACCTAACAATATTCCTGTTTTTCTACAACAGCTAAGGTAAGCTAAGCTTTATAAGCTTAACCAATCAAACAAGCTTGGTTTACTTATTATAGTTATAGATGTTGTAGATACATTTAACCACAACACATCATTGCCTGTAACTGTAACACACATCATAGACTTTTCCCGTCTAGCGTTTGCTTTGCTTTACTTATCGCCCCTACGGGTTGCTCCGCGGGCAGTGAAAGCGTTAATACGCAGGTAAGCTTTATTAAAAAAATACTGATTGTATTTGTAAGTAGTAAAAAGGTCAAAAAATCTTATCAAAATCAACAACTGTAAGATAGCACTGCTAACAAAACTAATCCCTCCTTGATTTCTTACTCCCATCGCCCCTATTCTTAGCCACTTGATCAACCAAAGTCGTCGAAGCTTCCTTCAGGTCGTACGCCCAGCCGATTCTCGCGAAGTAGTCCAGAAGAACAGTAGTGAGGTTGAACGACATCCCTAGTTCAGCAGCCTTGTAGTCCCAAGGGAATGTGTGGTGGTAGTTGTGCCAGCCTTCGCCCATCGCGACGATCGACACTGCTAGGTTTTCTGATGGCATTACGTGCCTGGGAAAATAACGTGGGTTTTTAAAGTGTTAATAGCAAAGACGGGGAAAAAGTCTTTGGTTATAATAGGTACGTACTATATTTACCTACCTACTTATAGTTTTAGTCTGTGGTTAGGTAACTACCAACCTAAAGTATTACGCGTTGGGTGCCCGCGGTTTCACTCGCATAACTCCCGATCCCGTGGGATTTTCGGGATAAAGATAATGAAAAGTGCTCATTATGTTATTTCCAGGTCATAAACTGTCTGTGTTTTATCAAAATCCGTTTAGTAGTTTGCGTGAAAGAGTAACAAACATCCACCATACTTACAAACTTTCACGTTTATAATATTAGTACGATATCTAGGGTTAAAAAACCGTGTAGGTATGAGGATTCATCTTACCGATCATATGGCTTGGTGCCCCATAGATGCGCGAAGCTGTTGACAGACCAGGTGAAGTTGAGGGACATCGTATAGCGCAGGAAGGCTTGTGATAGAACTGACATCCGCAGTGTCTCGCCCCAAGCGAGCCACGGGACCAGACTTGGTAACGTAAAGCAGAATATCACTTTGAACAGGGTGAAGTACCTGAAACAATAAAAAAAAATTAGGTACCTAAGTCTAGTTTACACTTGATGACGACGGTGGCGCAGTGGGCGAATCCTTCGACGGTAGGTTGCGGGTACGATTTTGATCTGCTGATATTTGTTTCGGTTGTTCTGGTTGTTTTCTACCTATATAAAAATATGTATAAGTTATTATTATATTGTACCTACTTAGCCTACTTACAGCAGTAGATCAATCAGTCTTAAGTTTACTATAAAAACTTTAATAGAACGGATAATTTCCCATACAAACGTAATACCAAAATCATTTGTAATATGAGCATTTTTACCTCGAGCCTTTTGAAAGTACTTACCTATGTATCTACATAAATAAAATAAAAACGTGTTTTCTGTGAAAAAAATCGATTTGGATAATGTCATTTCAGTAGGCAAAGTAAAAAATATTCTCAATTTATAATGTTTGTATATATTTGGGATGAAAAATTAATCCGTGTCGCCGGGGCCTTAACTACTTACGCGGTTAACAATTAGGCGAGCCGTACTCACCCTGATAACGTCATGAAACATTGGTGTTCTTCCAACACAAACTAGTTCGTAGTTAACCCGCTTACATTCATAATGAATTCGTTTATCTATTACCCATATTAAGACAAGCTCTGCTTATATTGGGGCAGGATGTTGCTGTGCAAATTATCCACCATTATTAGGAACACTACTAAATTATTGTCACACTGGGTCACATCATGATTCAATTAGATCAATGATAATCAAAACAGACTTACCGTGTATGAAACTGTATGAGAGGATCATCCAGCACATCGCTAAGGTCTACCTTCCGTCCTTCCCTGATGACGTCAGGGTGTTTCTTCATCATCAGCCAGCCGACGTGGGAGAAGAAGAACCCTCGGTGTGCGTCGTGAGGGTCCGCCGACGTTTCGGAGAACTTGTGGTGCACGCGGTGATCGCGGACCCATTCGTAGATTGTGTTCTGTATGGAAAATACACAAATGTCATTTTTCAAGATAACCCATAACCAAGATAAATTAACATAATTTTAAGACAATTGCTACTATTATAATAATATGGATTTGTGAATATCTGAAATAAATTACTTTTATTATTATTATAAGGATCACTTCCCATACTACCTCTATATACGATTTACATTTACGCTGACACTTCACACATACGATTTTTCGATTTTTCCTTTAAAAATGTCAATTTCGCTAATAATATTAAAAATAAAAAATCTTTATTTGTGTCAATGCTGCCAGAGGGTTTTTCTGACGATGTTTATTTGCAATCGATTTTGTTATATTTGCTCAAAACTTGCGTATTAAAAAGAAAAAAACATAATACCCCAAAAGTTTTCGAATTCGGCGGGACAGGGATTGTCTGGGATATTATTTAATTTACTAGAGATTAAAATATTTGTACATATATTATTTTACATACGCTCTCATAATCTAGATACAACTGTCAACAATTAAGGAACTTCATAAGCGTGCATCTGTCAGAAGTAAAATAGAGGTATACCAGTGCAGGAGTTTTATGAAGGTCAGATTGGAAAGCGTGCTAGGTCGTAGAGCCTCTACAAGTGCTACGCAATGCTACGGAGCTACGACGACGTTTGGTGCCCCTATGGAGTTCATGCCAATTTCAATTTATACTATTCAACGTCAGATAATATAATTATACTAGACCCATATTATATAGTATAACAGATATATTTTGATATCACCTTACTTTACCTGCCTACTGCTACTGTTATTTATAACTTTTTAATTATTGAACTTGTCTCGAATTTTAATTTATGTTATACTTAGAATACAATATTAATATAAACTTCAGGTTGTTTGTTAGAGATCGCTCTTAAGTGATAAGACCGCCAAAAACACATAACTTGAAATTTTTGCTTTTTAATTGTTTAGAAATTTGGTACTGACATGCTAATATTAGTAGAACATAATTAAAACTAAAATAAAATATCTTCTAAATTTCTGTAAACTTTGTGTTAAAGCAAATAAAGTATATCATTAAAAACGTTTAATACACAAGGACAGCAAATCACACTTAGGTCATCATAAGATTTTTTTTTTCTAAAAGTTTTACCAGCCATTAAAATCAGGTACAAACCTGTCCTGCCACCGAGTAGCAAGCCAAAAGGATGAGTTGCAGAGGCCTCTTGGCCTTGAAGGAGCGGTGGCACCAGAACCGATGAGCACCTCCTGTCACCCCGAACCCGGCCACTTCTCCTATCAGCACCGCTGGAAAGGGATGATATTGTAATACCCATGTATACTCTTCAACTTTTTGGTTTAATCTATAGGCATATCCCCAGACCACAGATCTTTGGTGGTATAGCTTGCATGGGACACCTGTATACCTAAGGAAAAAAGAAAGAAAACTTACCAAACAACACTGACTGCCATTTAGGGAAAACAAAGCACGTCACTTCCCACAGAAACCAAAGCGTGCTGGCTAGATGTAATGCTATGATGGCGATAGAGTTACTCCATATCAGAGGCGTGACGAATCCCATTCTCCTCTCCCAATCTCTTACAGGCTTCATGATCTTCCACTCTTTGCTTCGAAGGAGAGCTTCTTCGTAAGGAGTGGATTTTCTATCCAGCGTTGCGTTCTCATTTTTAGGTTGCGAAACAGAATTGTTGCTATTGGTGGATATTTTTAAATTTGAATTGCTATTGGTGACTTTTTCTTTATTCGAATGGTAGTTGGCGATGTCGTCGTCACAGATTTTTTGGTGGGTAAGTTTCAACTCTTTGGATGTTTCAAAGAACTGTTCGATGGTTTCAGTGACTGTTGATGGCGCCATATTTGTTTCCTGAAAAATAAATACTATTGAATCTGGATAAGAGAAATAACGGCAAGTTTTTGAAGGAAAAAGGGATGCCGATTATTTTTTTTTTATTATATAATAATATGAAGTTGGTACAATTTTGTACAACTTTTGAAACTGAATGTCAAAAACCTGGCACCGGGTAAGTATGTACCGTAATTTTTTTGTAAGTAAAGATTCTACTGGGTTAGGGTGTCGCAAAAAGGGTCCCACACTTAGAAAAATTTTCATCGATTTTGTATGGGGCTGGGACTTAGAAAAATTTTGATATATTTTTTTATATATATATAACATATATTTTTTCTTATGCCATCGTCAAGAGGGTCACTAGGGGTGCAACTTTGGTTCAGCTGATTGACCCCAAAGTTCTATGACCTCGGCGCTAGAGGTCAAAGTGTGTCGTTCAGTTTCAAGGCGAAAAAGACTTAGAAAATTTTCGACATGTATTTTTTTTATATATATATAACATATATTTTTTCTTATGCCATCGTAAAGAGGGTCACTAGGGGTGCAACTTTGGTTCAGCTGATTGACCCCAAAGTTCTATGACCTCGGCGCTAGAGTTCAAACTGTGTCCGATACAGATACAGATACCGATACAGAGCATTCCGATAAGAGTTGATTAGGTTCAATTTGAGTGGCGGATCCGACACAGAGTACCCCGACTCCACGTGGTCTTGTGCGTGGCGCCCCTAGAGTGTATATAATAAGCCGGAGGCGCGAAGGGAGTGCAGCCTCCGCCAGCCGTAATAAGGGACAGGCACCGCGCGAGCCGCAGCGGCTGAGGCTGGTCGCCGAAGGCGACCAAAAAGCCGAAGCTGCGGAGGTGAGCAGTGGTGCCTGTCCCTTGTTACGCAATGGCGGAGAGGCTGCACTTCCCGCAGCGCCGGAGCTATCGCGAACGCGATTCTTTACACTCGTCGTCGGGGACAGTTAGGCATCGATCAAAATTTTTCTAAGTCTCAGCCCCATACAAAATCGATGAAAATTTTTCTAAGTCTAAAATAAATATTTTTTTTGTTTTTCCTGAAAATTTCGGCTATCTCTTTTGTAACTATTACAATATTACTAAATAAAAAAAAAAAAAAAAAAAAAAAAAATGTATGGGACCCTCTTTGCGACACCCCGACCATTCTACTGTCTTTGAAAGAAGTAGGTTTATAACCTAATTTCATAAGTTGTGGACATGTTGTGGAATATGGTTTGCGGCAAATTACTTTTCCACTAGTTTTATTCTTTATAGAAAAGAAGAAAACTAAAACCACCAACCTTGGCACAGTACGAAATAATCTACTTGCGCAGCCGCGAGCAAAAGCTAGTGACTTAGGAAGTTATTGCTTTATGTTATGTGTGATTGATGGGATCTTCGGAATATAAAGCCTTTGAAATTTTGATTGAAGAGACGGTCTCTTTTATAAATCTGTATGGAATTACTTGTCTATGCCATAGGAACTGTGTCTATTCATGCCTAGTTATACTGTAGGGTAAAACGCCCAATATTCACTATAGGTTCAGATTGGTCCTTTAAAAATTGGTTTAATTTAATTTTCTTATAAAAATAATTTATTATCAATGTTAGTTTACAAATGATAATTATTTACAATAGGACAAATTGAATACTTATTTAATAATAAAAAGTTTGGTCATGGAGTTATTCTACAAATTATGACAAACAAACAAAACTTTGGTGAGACTTTATTGTAGGGTGTTTTATGGTCATAGCTCACTAGACCCACCCGGCGGCACCCGACTCGCATGACCTAGTTGTTCGGCGTGCACTCATGCTCCATGGTCTCAGTATATATATTCTCAGTCTCAGGTATACGCGAGGACGGTGCGAGAGCCCCGCCACGCTCTCGCGTGAACCGCGCGCTGTCATCGTAGGCACGTGAGGCAAGCAACTAGCTATCATCGAGTGGACCACTTACTGTCGGCGCTTGGCATTCCAACGAAAGATTATCCTATATAACACTCCACACCGTCTACACTTGTTCTATTACTCCTTGTTCATCTAAAAGTTGCCTGGAAGAGATCGCTCATACCGATAAGGCCGCTCATTGTTACACGCAATCTCTATTGTCGTTTCGTATTTGTATTGTATTGTAAAGAATACTAACCGCTCAAGCGAGGCGTTGCGGGTCGGGTGCCGGATGGGTCTGATGAGCTATGACCGTTATCTTTACAAATCAGTTGTAATAGAATTGACTTTGACAGCTGAATAGTTAAATTCAGCTTCATTATTAACAAGCAATAAACCAATACCTATTAGCATTACCATTAGTTGGGGGTATCGGTCACACGAGTAGGTAAGAGAGAACTTTGTGTTTCTATTAGTTAAAATAAAATATTGTAGAGTTGCAGTTTTCCGGCAAATATATTCTTAATTCTAATTTAGCTATGGCTATTTGTTTTTTCTGGGCCGTCACAGAATAACTATACCTATAGTAATAATTTAACGTCATGTCATTACATACATCCAAAGTACTAAACTAAAATCATCGTGAAGCACGTTGTGTAAGTTGTCATTGTAACCCGTTAAAAGTCCGTCTGAGATTTGAAACTTACGTCTTTTATAAACATAATTTTTGTTAAAATAACTAAGCCTAAGAATCTGAGCTTTTGTTTGTAGCGACGCTGTGACCCTGTGAGACGCTGTGAGAGCTGGTCAGTATCTGACGCATCAGCATTGCCATACAGAGGCAATACAGACAGCGTCTTAGGGACGCTTTTAACTGATCATTGTTTAATATTTCATTTATTCATAAAAGACATGGTACAAGAATACAGAGGTGGTAAACATAAGTAGATCCTCATATCTCGCCATATATCTGGCATGTGAATATTAAACTTATTGATTAAATTTATATTGATCAGTTGAGCTACTTGTATATTGTTTGCAACAGTCTGCAGCTCAATTGTTTCTATTGTAATTACTAGTTCGAATTTGGTTATTTAATTGTAATTGTCTTTGTTAATAATGGTAAAAAAGAATTGTAAGTATATCAGTCATCTAGTACTCATACATAACACAAGCTCTGCTTAACTTGGGGCTAGATGATGCTATCTAGCCTTTCTCCATAATTTTCTAGTATTATTAAAAAAAAAACATTATTTATCTCAACATCCAAACATCCAAACTTTCGCATTGATCATATTATTGGGATTCTAGATACATAAGCAACGAAAAAATGAAGAAGTTTCTTATGAAGATTCAAAGTAGCATTTGCACAGCTTTATTGACACTGTATCTGACCTCATCGACACAAGTGGAAGGCAGATGCTCATCATCATTCCTGACTCCTCTACCTCTCGTGCTGGAGTGGGCTCTGTGGAAGGGGTGGCAACAGGCTGTGGTGTACAACACTGAGGAAAAGTCAGGTACGGAGCCAAATCTTCAATTTACATATCATCGTGTGTCAAGACAAGAGCACTTCCGAAAACGAAGGGGGGTGGTGCACCCCGAAACATAACCAATAAAAAGAACCGTTGTCAAAATATAATAATATGGACAAAGATATTATTTTTTCTAGCCAGCAATGTACGTTGCATTGGTACAAACGTAGTTAGGTTGTAGGTGCCCCAAAGCCAGCTGTGGAGTCAGCTGTGTAAGTATCGGGTAATTACAAGTTCTTTAAAGGAAAATGTCGCACTTAAATAATAAAATAAAATAATACATTATTAAGTGAGGAAGAAAACCAATATTTATAAGGTTATAAAAAAAAGCAGCGAGAGAGTTTGTGTTATACATGTATGACTATCATGTCTAAGTCTAATACGATTAGTCATCTATTAAAACATAAAACAAGTCAAGCTCTCCTTTGTTTGCTAAATGATGCTATACCTAATGGATTGTCCAGTAATATTTATTTACTTAGGTACCCTTATGTTATTTATGAGCCATTACCACTTTCATCGCCAACGATATACATAGATGCGTTCTATTCTACTCCCCCAGCTGTTTGACAATCGCTATAAACAATGGCAGTGGATTTTTAACACATCCACTGCCATTGTTTATTTTTGTTGGCTCTGATCTGAAGGCTATGTCCAGCTGTGGACTAGCATAGGCTATTCGATATTATTCCTTGTTATGGACTTAGCAGATGCGATAGTTTAATAGTTTTATCGAGGATCAGATCATCACAAACTTTCGCCTCTTTCATCTAGTCTGGCGATTAAGATTAATATTAGTAGGTCAAGGAGTAGGATTTGTAAATTAAACTTACATAACAATACACCAATATCCTTTGTCCACTAGGTCACAATTTCACCAAAACAATTAATCAAACGTGTAACACATTTACAAATCACTGAACAAATGGAATGCACGATCGCGGAAACACCCAGGAGTCACGTTGCTTAGCACCTCGGCACGTAATGTCAATATCTAAACATCTCTTGAGACACGCTTGCGATTTTGCACTAAATTTATAAAGATTCTCTCTGATGGACGTGTATATCGATGACGTTAATGAAAAATTTGAAACAGAATGTACTTACAAGTACCATCAAGCGGTATTTGATAAGGATTAAAATCGTTAAAAAATACGATGATTTTCGCTTCTTCGTCAAGTCTTGTGCTGTAATGTGAAAAATAAGATTTAATTAGGTAATAAAAAATAGCTGGTCATTTCTACTTTAATTCAAAATTTGAATTGAAATTTTCGAATTTTAATTTCTTATATGAACGTGGAGATTGTTTTCAAAACATAATTGAATACGTGTTCTGTCGGAATTTCTGCATTTATAGTTTTTTGCAGCAGTTTACCCTTGTTTTTGTTTCATATATTGTATAAATCATATAATATATGCAATTAACTGTTTTTTTGTTTTAAAAAGTAAATAGAATTGATAAAACTCATTCAAAACTAAATTTTAGGCCAAAAATCTCTTATAATATAATTGTTATGAAGTCACAGTGAATAATTGTTTAAATTTTCCGACAATCGCTGGGGTAAAAGTGTTCTTGAGTGGCCGACCAAGTGGGATTGTGACTTGCGAATGTCTGCAGGCAGATGCTGGATGCGACAAGCTGAAGACAGGGCGCTATGGCGCTCATTAGCGGAAGCCTATATCCAGTAGTGGACCAACATGGGCTGATGATGATGATAGAAGGACATCTATTACCAACCCATGCTTGTACTATTATGGGAATCTCTGCCATTACACAAAATCTGCAAGCCTTGGCATTTGATGATACTTTCTGAAGATTTCTGAAATGAAATAGAAGTCTATTTAAACTGCTGCACAACTTTTAAACTCTGTTTATAGAAATTTATTCTCAAAAAGACACAGTGTCACTATAGAATTACTCCTTCTCCTTACACTAAGTAGCTAGGTCACTCTCATGTATTACTTATACACCCATCCAATAAATCTTATAATTTACTATTTGACTCATTCGGTTACATATGTAGTTTTGATAATTTAAATGCATTGAATCAGTGAACAGTGAATGCGTTTACATTTCAATACTTGACGGTATTTTATGTGCACCTTCCTACGTAAACTCTTTTATCCTCAGTTTTTCGTACGAGGTTTGGGTAGAGCTAGGAAACTGGCTCTGCGAGTGTTTCTTTTGGTAATTTCGCAAGGTTATGTTAGTGGAAACTTACTTACTTACTTCTGTGGCTCAGCAACCCGAAGTGTGTTTTGCTCAGAATAGAACATTTTGTGTGTTTGCAATTAAGAAACCACGACTTTGCAATACCAAATTACATAAGTAAATTGAAAATCAGCGCTGCTTGCTCATTAATGCATTATTGTTTATTATTAATGATTTTTCTCTTTTGCCTTAGTTTCATTCACGTTTCATTTCTATTTATCAATTGGTTAAAGTCTAGTTAGTTTGTCTCTTTTTAGTTTGTATTTTGTAAAATAGGGAAAAGAAGTTTTTTTTTAATTCTTCAGGCTGTGAATGGGCTACCGTCCGGCTGATGAAATGTCTCAGTGTGAACGGCATCGCGTCTGCTGCGAACGTAGCACAGCCTCGCCTGCTGACTAGGTTGGGAGTGGTCGTGACGTCGACGCGCCCGCGGCGTCGTAACGACACGGCTTTGATCAATCTTATTGCTATGGTAAGCTAAAGGTTTCGAAGCTGGGCCAGACTGCTAGTTCATTATATAAAATAGTATACTAGTAAAAGTAAAATATTAAACTAGTAAAAGTAAAGTCTGGCCTGGCTTCAACGGGTATTTAACAAAAAATTCAAAGAATCCCGCTACGGGATATTCCCGCCGGAAGAAGCGTGAATAAAAATAGTTTTTATAATATTTCCAACGAGTCTGTCAGTGAAATGTCGGCCTCGATATCATAATCATATCAAATTATGTGGGTATATCGACGTGGGTGGGTTACAAACGTTCACTGTCGAACGTGGGCCTCCCTATACGGAGCATTAATAGCGACCCTTAGCCGTCACCATAAAGACAACCTATAGGTTGCTAAGGTAATAATTCTGGCGAGTGGGCACATTCATATTGGAAATGCAATTAATACTATGCTACTGGAATCTTTGGAAGGAATACGATTACTACATTTTTATTATTATTTTACCTCATCAGTTGCAATGCCCGCAGGTCTGTTTTTTACTTAATTCATTTTTAATTAATAGTAAAGAAAACGAAAGATAGGTATCATTTACCCGAAACCGTTTGTCGGTTTTCGGTGAAAATCTGTTACTCGTATAATAGCGACCATACCGGCGGATATTTCACATAACTAAACACGAACAGATTTCCAAAAACCTTTTTTCCCATAGATCGATTTCTAAATATAATTCCAGAGGTTTTCCTGCAGCATTTTACGTCGGCAAGTACTTTCTGCTTCATGTTTCGAAAAGGTGGAGTGGGCTGTTTGATCTTAAGAAAATATAGTTATGTATTTTCCCTGAGTGTAGTATAAAACTTGGATGAAGAAAATTATATCGTATTTGTAGCAAACCAGTCACATTGGCACATTAGCGCTGTAAACTTTGTCGCCGACCTAATGCTGCACTTAAGAATTATGTCTACACTAGTAAACCGCTGAAACTTCTGCAATAGACGTATAAACTCACAACACAAAATGACATTAAAACACACATTTACCCCATCAGACGTAGCAAAATATAAATGTGGGAGACGTTGTTATAATAATTATATTTTGTCTTCATTATCACTGATGGTCGGCCTAGATAAGTGATAATGAAGACAAAATATATATATGTGTTATTAAACAATAATATAAATTACAATATAGCTTGTTTTGGTGACGTAATGGATATATAAATTATAGTTATGATCACTCGATGAAGCACATCACAGACATAGCTGTAATATCAACAACAACATCAGCAGCCTATAATAGTCTACTGCTGGACATAGGCCTCCCCTAATGAGCGCCATAGATGGCATCATTATTTGGGGGTTATTGCCCATAATCCCCACGGTGGGCATGCGGGTTTGGGATCGCAGTTCGGTGTAGTTGTTCTGCAGAAGGCGCTGCTGCCCGCCTCCCGCTGTGTTTCCCTTAGTCGCCTCTTACGACACCCAGCTGTAATATATTACATACTATATACTTTTATATACATACATAGGAAGCTGAAACGATGTTTGCCTTCAGTTCTATGCGATTTGCTATACCTACAATAATATAAAACACATCGATTAGACATAGTCATAGAAGTATAAATAATAGCTGCGTGAGACATACCTACTCGTATAGAAGATATATCGCAATATGCCTTGCTAATTGCTTGCTTATTCATATTGCTATTAATTAAATTTCCGCCTGTGATGAGCTTAATTTGCAAGGAAAATATATCGCCCTATGCCTTGTATTATACATGGTGTTGTATTACTTACTATTCATGGTGTTACTTGAGGGCTTACTCTTGCACTAGCCAAAAAAAATTTTCAGTGTTTTATTTTTCTTGAAAGCTTTTAAGTTTGGCTGCAGAAAAAATTACATGAGTAATAAATTTATTTTAGATCTATAGAAAGCTAATATATGTAGATGTTTGTTTTTGAAAAGAAATTTAAAGCTATAATTTTTAATATTTCATTTTATATAAATCTAAGAGTCGGTCGGTATAGGGGAATCAAAGTCTCACTATCGATCTTGTTTCAAAAACAGGGTCTCAAACTTAACATTTTGGCAGAAATCTGATATTAACTTAAATATTACCAAAGTTCAAATAACTTTTGAACCACTGAATATCGCAGATAATGCAGGGGTGTTAAATCGAATGTACTGAGTAGTCCCCTAAACTCCTGCCGTCCCTCAAGTTACACCTTGTATATTATAGCTACGTCTGTGATGTAATTGAATTATTATTCGTTGCAGCTTACAAAACAACACATGGACACCGCATCCTACGATTGGCTGATAATCGCAAGCTCAGCTGAAGAGTTCAGTAACATGAACAAAATACTAAACGCAACCTCCATCCGTTTCGATCAAAACTTGGTTGTTGTATACCCACATTACACAAACACTGATCGACGAGCTACCTCTCAAAAACTAACGGGTCTATGTGATCACAACTTTAAATATAAAACAAGGAACCAATCGGAACGCCCAAGAAAATATTATTGTAATAAAAATAATAAAAAGTATTGCAAAATAAGAAATACAATCGCAAAGAACGACTCTAAATATTACAGATCAACGGAGAGATACAAAAACTTGACGAAAGATCAAACTTATGCACATGAAGGGAAGGTTTTACCACTCTCTAATTCTGGATTTATCAACTACAATTATTCGAGAACCTTCCTGATGACAAATATCAGTAAATTCTCATTAAGTGCACAGTATAGGAAATGGCAGAGAAGTAATTTGTACGATGGGGAATTGCCGAGCATGCAATTTCATGTTGTTCAATATTTCAAAGTAAGGATTAACTCTACACTGTACGCACGATATTTAGGTAAGAAAATGATTGATGCGTTTATTTAACGACTAGCGGTCCGCCCCGGCTTCGCACGGGTATTTAACAAAAAAATATTTTTCATGCGGAACCCTAATTTTTTTATAATATTTTATAGCCCATGTTCATCACAGAAACTTTAGGATTCCGTAGTTTCGGAGCAATACAAACAAACAATCAAATCTTTCCTATTATTTGAATAGAAACTACTAGACCGATTTCAAAAATTCTTTCACCATTAGAATCCTAAACTTTCCGTGATTAACATTATGCTATATAATATTTGCAAAAAAGTTAGGGATCCGCATGAAAAATTAAATTTTTATTGCCGTGCGAAGCCGTGGCATACCGATCGATGTATTATAGTAAAGTGTTACTGAAAAAAGAAATAATGTAAGAGATCAACTTGATTTTTCTAGACGTTTGGAAGTTTTGATTCTATATGAGGTCACGACTAATATACTTATAATGAGGGACATTATTAACAATTTCTGTTTGGATCAGCTCGATGTTTTATTATTTATATATCTATATTATATCACTCTTTCTACTACCTAGGTTCCTGGAACCGTGAGCAGAGTATGTCTGGAATGAGGCACCCCTACCCGGTCGAGGTTCGGACCTTTCTGGGTGAGGAGCTGGCCTTCGGAAGGTGCAACTCCACGGACGCAGCGGATGGCTCTGACGATGGACCGACCTCGCCGGCGACGTTGGACGATGTGCTTTACTTCCTAGCTGTCAGGCTAAATGCTACGTGAGTGTGGTTTACACTAAGGCCGTCCGCACATGGACCTACTCAAAAATGACGGAACTAATCAGTAATTGTAATTACAAACTAGTTAGAAACTGCACCTCGCACACGACGCTTCTCAAGTTGCAATGTTTCTTTCACTTCTCTTATTTCTGCTCACAAAGGCACAGGGTTAATAAGAGGTAACATGTCAAGTGGATCGAGCGAGAATGAAAAGTCGGTAACTAGTAGCGCGACGACCGGCACGACGCGTCACGCGTGATAATATTATTATTATAATGAAAAATATATTATAGAATATTATTATATATATTTTCATATATTTTAAGGAATACATTTAGGTGTCAATTCAGACGTCACCAAAATAAACTAATTTTACACACACCCTTTCGTGATTGAAATAAAAATTATGATATCATTTTAAGTGTATCAGTTGCAACTGCTTTATTATTATTATTATTATAATTAAATCTGTAAATTCTCTCACAAATTGTGTCCTGATTTATGCCATGTAATTTTCTAAGTATGTGATGTATTTATTTACTAAAGCTGGGTTAAACAAAACTCAGGCAGAGAGCTAGCCTAGCCCTAAGCACCAAATGTAAGAGAAGCTGAGGCAAAATAGGTATTTCAGCATTTTTTTGGTGATAACTTATTTAAAACGAACAATAATAACATATATAGTATACAGGTTAACGAACCATCTTACATTCTCGTACAAGGTACGTGCCAGATTTTTATAGCCTCCGAAATTAGCTAGCCTATGCCTTTTTTATGATCGAACTTTCTATTGTTAGAGTCTTACAATAATTTTATTGTTTTTCAATAGATCATTACCCTTCAGTACAGTGTTCCGTATATTTTTCCGAATCTTCAGGCCTTTTCAGGGCAGTAACACGGTACTACAGCAAGCTCGGCCTCCGCACGTACGAGGGGACTTGGAGTGGCCTCCTTGGAGGCCTCGTCGATAACTCCATAGACGTGGCACTGGAGCCCGTCACCGCCCACACTGCTGCCCAGGATATGGACTTCATATTTCCTATAGCTGAAACAATGTCAGTAATATTATCTAGTACCTTGACACAAAGAGGGCACTGCAGCGTAACGGTTCTTCATCGTATATGCATGGTCTATGCCTTTGAAGGTAAACCAAGTATTTGCTTGGTGCTGTTTATACGATGTCTCTGTGAATATATAGGTACATTGAGATTATATGAAACCTCTATAGAATTCTATGCTGGTACTTGACATCGCTATTTGTGGTCGCATATAGATTTTATTTGCCCAAATACGACAAAGTGAAGTTACTCTCTTCGCGGTATTTGCTTATTGCTTACAAATAAAACGAATAAGCAAATACTCGAACTTTTGTATCCGCCGGTTGTAGGTTTTTTGTCACATTACTTATCACACACATATCAAAGGATTGCGAATATATGTAGGTATGATATAAAATAATAAATATATAATGCTGGACAATCCACACAGCATCATCTAGCCCCAAGCTAAGCAGAGCTTGTGTTATGGGTACTAGATGACTGATATACATAATACAATATTATTAAATAGATAGATATTTTTTATTATACATACATAGAGAACGACCAGAACCCCTGAACAAATATCTGCAACCCGCAACCTCCTGCGTCGCAGGCGGACCTTCGCCCACCGCGCCACAGTGGTCGTGGTATTATATCATTAGACTTACTTATATAATATTAAGACCTATATTATAAAGAGGATATGCAATGAGAAGTGCCGCCGTGGCGTACCGTGTGTAGAGGTTTTTTTCTGGGAATCACTGTCTTAGTCGTTTTTTTTCAGTAGAGGCAATTTGGCACAGCATGAATTTTTAGTTCCAAGAAGGTGGTTCGATAGATGGAATTGAATGGCTAATGGCAATAAGAAGTAAATCGAAGAACTCCCCATTCAATTTATCTATTTCGATTTTTAGTTGTGTATATTTTTCAAATATCTACTTAATATATCTAATTATTTGTTGTGTGCAAGGTTATGGCTTAAGCCAGTTCGTATTTACTTTAACAGTTTATTAACAAAGAAAATTACAGTAGGTTAATTAAATCAAACAATTATAGTATACAAGGGCGTCGCCAGCCCACGGCCCAGGGGGGGGGCAAGCCGTAGCCAGAAATATGTACTAATCGGCGGGGGGGGGGGGGGGTAGAGCTTACGACCCTAGCGCTCAATAGGAGAAGCCTATATCCAGCAGCGGATAACATGGGCTGATGATATTTATGTACGCTAACTATAACCAAGTAATTTTCAAGGCAGTGTTTAAAATGATCTACAACTGGCATTAAACACTGCAAGTGAATGAGCCCAGCACGACAACTTTTGTAACATTTTCGGGTAATTACATTAGGTAGCACAAAAAAATATAACAGAGTGTAATGAGTGCCGATATTTTGTAGTGTGCGGCCGCTGGAAAGAGCCGAAACTGAAGAATAAACGGCGAGCGGAGCGAGCCGCGATTTTTTTTTGAGACTTTCGGACGTATGCCAAAAATTTAGAATAGTTTGTATATATCTAAAGGAATAACAACAAACGGAGGGAGCAATTCAATAACGGCAAAACAAGAAAATGGGTACTTAATACATTCATCGATTTACGAAATTAAAATTAATGTCGTGATCTGCCTTCCAAGATGGAGTCGGGCCTTAATGAATGTGATGCGTGCGCCTAGCTCACTTACATATTATAAGGTACACTTATATATGTATTACGAATCGAATGATACTTAGCGTGAGAGCGAGCCATTCGACGAATTTTGCCGAACAAAAAATTTAGTTTTTAAGACAGAACAACCACTTCAAGTACTCGCGTAACTTTTAACTTGTACTCGAGAAAACTTTTCGGGGGTTGGCTTGAATCCCCAGAACCCCTATTCCGGACCTGTTTGCCTGTATGGCGATTGTAAATAAGAATGGTTTCAACTTCCATCTGAAAAGCTTTACGAGCGATACACAGCACGTAGGTACATATTATAATATTTTGTTACAAATGACCGACCGAAACATCCGAAAATAAAAATCACCCTAAATACAATATTGTTTTTTAAGTTATATTAATTGTACTATGTAACTGTCACTACTTATTCCTAGTGATAGTGAATTTATGCGGGATTTAACGGCAAAGCAAGACAATAGTAGGACTTTCGTTGTTTGGCTAGGTACGTTTTTTTTATCTCTAGGGGGGGGCAGCTGCCCCCCCCTGCCCCCCCCTGGCGACGCCCTTGATAGTATATACACATAAATTACAGTAGGTTAATTAAATCAAACAATTATAGTATATACACATAAATCGAATTCCAAAATCTAAGCCGTCACCAGAAGGCAGGTAGCCCAGAATGCTGGCACCATTTTACACATTCTTTTTTTTGTGTTATTGCGTGTTATGTGTTTTCTGTACCTAATCAAAAATAAATTGAAAAACAATATCTTAGTTTATTTAAGTGACTTTTAAGATATTTGTCTGTCCCAGGTGTAACATCTATATCAGACAACAAGAGACATCTACAGTGCGAGACATATTCTTGGCGCCGTTCAGCGCTGGCCTCGTCATCTGCGTCATTGTCGTGGTGCTGGTGGCTGCTGCAGCCATCGCCATCATCAGCAGACTGGCTCCGAAAGAACAGCGGCGGATGGGGTATGCGGAAGCCCTGGTTTGGTCCACCAGTATACTTTGTCAACAAGGTTTGGTAATTTATCATATAAATATTATTAAACGTATTGCGTTTATTAACAAAGAAAATTACAGATCATGTTACTTTAATAAATAAATACTCGCTCTAGCGAGTTGACGACAGAAAAAATAGGTAAAATCAGAAGATGCCAACTCGCGCGAACTCGCGTGTTCCTTTCGAGCGAGTTGACGAATAAGTCGCACACTCACATAAACTAACACCTACTGTTCCAGGTGGCACGTGGACTCCCCGCACCCCCGCAGCCAGCATCCTCCTCCTGGTGTGCCTCCTGTTCGCCGTGGTCACGTACAACGCGTACGCTGCCTTCATCACCTCCGTGCTGTCCGTGCGAGTCGCCAGCGTGGACACCGTGGTCGCCGTGTTGAGGGAGCCTAGCTTCCAGATCGGGTACATCAGGAACGGCGCTGATCAGATGTATTTGATGGTGAGTTTGGAGTTGGAGCTTGGAGAAGTGACGTCTATGGCGCGTAGAGGTCCGCCTGCGATTTAGGAGGTTCCAGATACGATTAACGTCTTGGGAAAAATAATTGTACGATCTGCAGATATTTGTTCTGGTCGTTTTCTATGTATAAAGAAAATCTACCTATTATGTCATCTAGTGTCAGAATCTAGTCATCTAATAACACAAGCGCTGCTTAGCTGTGGCTAGATGTCATATTTCCATACAAACGTGGATTTGATATTGAACATCCAAAAGTAAGGACATTATCAATTTATTTCGTCATTATCTAATAGATACAGACATCTGTATGCAGCCAATACCGTAAAATGTTTTTCGTATCTACAAACGCGCAAATTCATTCAAAATGGGTCACTAGAAGGCACGTGACACACGTGTCCAGATGACAGACCTTTCGAATTTATCACATGTATTTACTATGAATGTTATTCTTTGTATTTAAGTTATTGTGTATACAAGGTGATTTACACTTACAATTTTATGTTTCTTCATTATGTTTGTGATGATGATCAAAACCAGATATTGACACTGTGTCAGTTAATTAGATACCTATAAGCCTCTATAATATCAGATACATTATTGATTCAACTTATATTTCCAGTCAACAAAGGATGTACAACTGAACGAAGTGTACATCCGAGGGTATTCCAATGCTGAGAACCTGGTCTCCTCGGCCGTGGAAGGTCTGGCGAGGGCTGCTAGCCAGGATTATGCCTTCTTTGCCGGCCAGCGGGCTGCCAGGTCTACGCTCAGGTTTGTTTTAGACCTTATTTAATTGGTCATAACATCTTTATTAACTGGTAATACATCATCAAATGCTTCTTTCATCTTTAAAAACAAACACACACGCACATACGCATAAATATCGCTTCCAGTGAGTGGGAAGAGTCTATCCCTACGTATGCTTTGATCTTTAAAACTACGCAACGGATTTTGATGCTTTTTGTGTTTTGAATCTTTAATATCTCAGTATTTTAGATTCAAAACACAAAACAGCTGGGGCGGGTATTTTTATATAATTTATAGTTATTATATTTAAATATATTTTTTATTAGTATTGTAATTTCTGTTCTCTTTGTTTAATATCAATCTGTGCAATTCTATTGGCCTTTTTGTTAAGTAAGTATTAACTATTCATGTAGTACCTAATGGTAACGCCGCCGCTGCTGGGGATAACCACAATAAATAAATAAAAGATGATTTGTGCTAGCTAAATTGTTTCAATTATTATATCTATCATCTAACCCAAAGGTAAGCAGAGCTTGTGTTATGGGTACTAAATGATTGATATACTTAATACAACATATTACAGAGATAGATATGTTTTACAATACATAGAAAATGACCAGAACACCCTGAACATCTGCAGATCGTACATATATTTGCCCCGAGGCGGGAATCGAACCCGCAACCTACTGCGTTGCTGTGTGGATTGTCCAGTATTATTTATTGTTTGATTTATTTATTATTACTGCTAAATCAGCAAAATTTATTATTGCTAAATCCAGTTATTTTTTGTCGTACGCGCTCCATATTTTAGCCTTTCGAAATATTACAATTTCGGACGTGTTAAATTATCATAAACAAGATTACCATAATGCCAAATCAACGATAATTTGTGCGTTGAATTCAAGTTTTCATTTAATATTGTGGCATTAAATTTTTTTTTTAATTTCAATATTCGATAGACAGACTTTAAAATTTATAATTATTTAGGTACTGAAAAATTTACTACCACGGAACTTGAACTTATGGCCAACGTCCTGTAGTTTGTTTGCAGCTAGCTCAATTGTAAATACTAGTTTTAATTTGGTTATTTAATTGAATTTTTTTGTTAATAAAACTTTATGGAATGAGTCATGAATGTCATGATGTGTAATAATTTTTAAATCCTGAAAAAGTGTGGACACAAATATGTGTTTACAGGTTAATTCATCCATAATTTTTTTCGTAAAAACCGGACACTATTACTAAGCCTCCGCTGTCTGTACGTCTGTCAGTATCGTACGAACCGTAAAAGGTGACTAAATTTTCAAAAAATGAGTAGTTCTCTTGCCGTTATTACGATGGTACGGAACCCTACGGGTGTTAATCGACTCGTGCTTGGCTGGCCTTTTTTTTACTATTAGTAAGAACCGAAGTGTTTGACACAAGCCGTTTGGCTAGGTGACATGTTGATATTTCTGCATCGACAGATTTACTCAATGCTCAGATTTACTCAATTCTTTGGTCGTAAAAAAGTAGTGCATGTCGAAAATTGGGTTAATTAAGTCGATAATTAGGTCATTTATTTAGCTTGACCTCGACTGTTTGTATTGTTAATATATTTTGTTATATACCCGTGCGAAGCCGGGGTAGTAATGAATAAGTTCAAGTGAGTGTAACTTGATTTTATGTGCTCAAATGCACGATCGGCAAAGAGCCAACCAACGGTAGAGTTAACTGTGCTATAGACACCTGGCAACGGCAGCCGTAATAGACACCTGTCAACGGCAGCCAGCAACGAGCTTTGATGGTGAAATCTGCAATCCCCTCTACCGTTGAAATCGTGCCGCTCGTATACACACGTATACAGGTATACAGGGTGAGTTTGTTTTCAAGGCTACTAAGTGGAAGTCTGAAACCGTGATGTAGACATGGAGTTACGTTGTTGGTGTTACAACAACTTCGGGCATAGTCGTCGCATATTTATTTATTTAATAACTACTAAAAACACGAAAAGGCAAAACTTTTAATTCAATGACTCAATTTTCCAGATATCCTTAAAAAGTTCTTCTATTTTTACGATATTTTTTTCAGAATTGAGCATTACGTGACTTTTTGATAAATCTCGCGGTTGCAGAATTCCGTTAGCAGCCCTGAAATAAAACTCACCCTGTATATAACCACTTACATTTACAGCAGCATGAAACTTTGCGCAAAGGTTGCTGATTCAGATTCAGATAAAATAAAATAAATAAAATAATAAAATAAAATTTATTTCAAAACAAGCATTTCCAAATCTTATTTTATGTAACTTAACTAAATAATCTACATATTAATTATATTTTAGTTTTGCTTGGCTTCCACTTTAGGGTTGCAGCACCTACACTAAGTGGTTAGACTTGTGTCGTAGGTACTACATTCCTTCCAGGGTTATAATCAGATGAGCCACAAATCCGGGGAACAGTTTACATTTATAAAACCAATAAATAAATACAACTAACTTATTTCATTGTTCAGTTTAAACACAAACAAACAAACAGGCACTGTTAAATTCAAAATGACAAAAAAAAAAACAAAAAACTATATAAAAACTTAGATACAATAACTTATACACTAGTACATTAGTATATAACTTATGTGTCTCTCTGAATACAATATTTGTTTTGCCTATCTACAGTTTAATGTTATTTAGATACATGTCAATAATTATTTAAATAGGTACCTATACCAAAAGGTATTTTTTATTACAAATTGATTCGTTGGGGACGGCGATATTATGTACTACTTACAAAAATATTTAATATGAACAAGAGAATCAAAGATTAACCCCGTTTCGTAATGGGCCACTAATTAAATAGTCAGTCAGTTTAAAAATACAGAAGCTAAAATAACGTTCAAGTTAGTAGACCACCCCCTTTGTTGTGTGTTGTGTGTACCATAATTTAATCCTAATGCCAATCAGCTGGATGGTAGCCGTAGGGTATCTAACGTTTTCAGGTCACTGAGTCAAGCGCGAGGAAGGTGCGCTGTACGCGAGGTGCCCGTTCACTCCACTCGTGCGCACCTTGCCTTCCCGCTGCCGAGGCGGTCGCCTTACGCCAGACCAACTCTTGTCAGGTAAACAAAGAGGTGACGTCCCTGAAACTTCATAGGCAGGAGCTGGTATTTGGCGCAGCGCATCAGCATTGCCATACAGCGCGGCAATGCAGCCAGCGTCTTGTGGACGCTTTCACTGGTATTGTCATGGATCAATTGAGCTACCCGTAGTTTGTTTGCAACACCCTGCAGTTAGCGTAATTGTTTCATCGTCATCATCATCATCATCATCATCACCAGCCTATAATAGTCCACTGCTGGACATAGGCCTCCCCTAATGAGCGCCATAGATGGCATCATTATTTGGGGGTTATTGCCCATAATTGTAAATTGGTGGTCTTGGTCTTTTAATGAAAAAAAAAACGTGTCATTTTGATGCAGTGTACCTACGTTTCAAAACATTTTTTGTGGCGATTGTTTAATATTGTTGAGGTGAAAATATATATATGTTCAAAGACGTGTTCATATAATAATGAAAGGATCAGTACATTCAGTACACAAGCGCCAAAAATTTCTCGGAGGGATTTTTCGTAAAAGATGGTTTTTACGAGTTTCCTTTGAAAATTGAGGAAAATCGGAGACAAAATCCTCTCAAAAGCGAAAAACGTCAGAACTTGAAGGGGTTACAACATCTATTGTCGATAGATAGATAGAAAATACTTTATTTTACAACACGAAGAAAGAGAACATTTCAAAGAGACGAGAAGTATAAAGGGCGGTGTTATCGCTATGAGTGTCTATCTCTTCCAGGCAACCTTGGGACGGACTGGTCATGAAGGAAATCTATTGACGATTATATAAAAGTAATGTCAAAATCAAAGTGCTTTATTTCCTTTAGACCTTAATTAAATACTACAATAGGTACCTATAAACTTAAATCGACAGTGGAAAGGAAAACACTTTGAACGACAATTCCTTCGAAAATGAGTTTTAAACATATTTGAAATCAGCGATTTTTTCTTCGTCGATTGGTCTTAGTTTCGCTTTGGTGTCGCTTCAAGTAATTGTACTTTTAGGCTACGGTACTTTATGCGGTTAATGGACAAAAGTTGCTATTATAGGTCGCATCATTTAGCGTCTTAAAAAAATTTTTCAGACTCTAAATGATGCGACCTATAACTATAGCAACTTTTGTCCATTTACCGCTTAAAGTACCGACACTATAGTTAGATTGTCATTTGATGTTTTTCTATTTTTGTTTCGGATATTATAGGTTACTTTTGTTTTCTGATATTTCAAACACTAAAGGTGGTTTTTGCTTACTCCTATTTTGTTGGTGCCCAGTCGCTACATTCGTTTTTCCTTGCTTTCCTTATACATAATCTGTATGGATGGACTTGATGTGTTTATCCTGTATGATTTTAAAATATATTATGGATTTCAGTTTTTTGAAATCGTTATAAAAGGCTAATGTCAGTTAAAATCTATACAAAAAAAAACATAAATATTTAAAATCACCGTCGTTAATTCCCGAAACGTTGGTTCATTTAATTTCGCTGTCTCCATACATGAAGACGATAGTCGGTTAGAGTAAGCATTGCTTACGACATTGCGCATTTAAATAAAGTATTCAAGCCAAGTCTTGTCGTTTAATGCAATTAATTTCGGTCTCTTGTAAGTGGCTTCACGTATATCTGGAAATGATAATTTACACGGCGCTTCATTCACCGACGTGTCCCGTTACGTATCGACGCATCGCGAACAGCGGCCACAGAGAATGCGTGATTGAGTAAATAAAACAGATTTTATTGAATACCTTAGATGGCATACAAACTTGTATCTACTATACTCCGAGAACTGGATCCCAAAGAAGACCAAGAGGTGATCTCAGAGGAAAAATTATACACCTGTCAAAAACCAAGGAAGATACGAGTATTTCAAAACCGATGTCAAGCTTTGACTCGTCAAAGCGTCATTTTAGGGATTATTTTAAACAGGAATGCTACTTTTACATTATTGCTGAAAGGAGAGCTCCAAACCTTACCTACTCGTCGAATTTAAAAACAAAAAAGTATTTTTGAATATTTTCACAAGTGAAATTAATTTTATGGTTGTTAAAGTCTGTATATCAATTGTGTTTTCTCAAAAAAAAAAAAAAAATTACAGTGCTTGTTGTAGTAAGATTTTAATACAGTAAATGGCATTGTTTTATCACAATATTCTTGTTTTATTATTTGTTTCTTTGGAAGATAAGGGAGGAACTTCAGTTTAAAATATAACATTGATTAGGTACAATGATTGATAAAAACTTTGATCAGCTCTCATGAAAAGTTCTAAAATTGTCGGTTCAAGGGTTTTTCCTTTTCACCGTCGATATAAATAAATAAAATAAACAAAAAGGTAGCTATAATTTTTCGTCTATGTATAGCACACCATAGATATTCTTCGGCTTTGTTCCTCCAGTCTCCTTCAGCTGCGAGGCGCGGGAGCCTTAGCCCGCTTGGAAGCCGCTCTGGTCCCCAACATGCCCCACTGTGCGCCGCCGCCGGGCTTCGACTCCGCCCGAGCGTCTGACGTCAGGTCCGCTCTGCTGCTTCTTGTAGCCGGATATGTGATGGCCATTGTTATAGGTAAGTGCTTGACTTAACAGTATACTAACTAGAATAACCAATGACCAAGATCAATGGCTTACGTCACGGCGCCGCCGTCAAGATGGAATGAAGAGTTAACGTTAAGAGTTAGATTGATTTTATTATAACGCTTTCTAGTTTAGACACGAGTTTATTGCCAGTCTACGGCCACTCTACTCATTCATTTCGAGAAAAAAGCAATCAAAACATTCCATCAGGAAAATAATGCACACGTTTTTCATCTCTCTACCTACATCATGAATTTGTCGTAAGCTTTTAATCATCCACTGTATGTAACAGATTCATACAAATATTTTGCCCTTCTGTTCCATTTGCATATTTTAATTTTCACATTCTTGATTAATAAAATTAATTTAAATCACTCATGTTCGCCTTTCATTAATTATTATTAAACTAAAAGCTTTTGCTTGACTATATTTTTTTTAATGTTTTTGTCACGCACAACGCAATGTTATCATTCTACCATCCACGGTATTTATGGAACTGAAAGCTTCTAAATATAACCATCAAAAAGAAGCTAGCAAGAAATACAAATAGTACCAGGTAGAATCGCTATTCTTATATTTATAGAAAAAAATTCAACCATCAAGAAGAAGCTTTCAGTTCCATTTTCAAATAAAACTCAAATGAAATGTAAATGGATACCAACAAGTTGAGTCTTTATGTCAAAGGATGAATGTCTTGTACCTACTAGCTCGTTATTCCAGTAACCGTAATACAAGCAAGCCTACTTAGCAGGCTTGCTTGTATTGCTTAGCTGCTTAGCATGTAAATTGTTATGTAAATACCCCAACTTTATTTTATTTATTAATGAATGATTTAATAAACTGCTCTAACGAAGCCAGGGCTGGTCTTATTTGTAAAAACTTTAATTATGACGAATATAAAAATGAAATTAGATAAATACATGAATAATTTTAAATAACGTTAATTTCGACCGCCGTGTGGTGCCAGCATAGAATTTCACCACCCTACCCAACAAACAATTTGGCGTCAATTAGAGCTTATTTTAGACCTTAACGTGATATAAAGGTGCTATAGCAGCAGCAATAACAACTTTTGGCAACATAAGAGTGTAGTCTAACAAAATATTCCACTGTGAGCTATACAGCATAGTTTTAAGGGTAATAACAAGATGAGTTTAAAGGTTAAAGACATACAGCAGCAATTTGTAACGCTATAATACAGGCTAAGCATCTTGTTTTATAGCTGTAAGTGAATCTTACAACCATAGAATCTAAATAAGAAGTAAGCACTGACTACAACCCCCCAAAGTGCTATGCAAGCGCTAACGAACTCTTGCCAAGAACTAAAAGTTGTACAAAAGCAATAATTACTTATACAATGGTTATTATAGCACCAAATACCTAAAGAGGTACAATACTCTCTTATATTACTTAAAGTTGTAACAGTGGGAACATTTTTCGCTATCATAGAACTTCTAGTGCCTAATGTCACTTCTGTATAGGTTTAGGTAGAGTAATAGATCTCAATACCTCTTCTGTAACCCTTATTTGTTCACTTGTTGATATCAGAGCAATGGCGAAGTGATAGTAGGTACTAGAAGTAGTCAAGCGGGAGTTTTCTGCGAAAATGTCAATCTGGGTCCCGTACATAATTTTCTGAATAATAAATCAAATTAAACACAATATTTCAATCACATTTCTTTTATTCTTTTTTTACAAAGTAAATTAACTTAGTTTTTCTTTAAATGAATCATATTCAAATATATTTATTTATCACACTGAATCCTTATATTTGTCATTTAAAAACTATAAAGCAAAAAAATTATCTGATAAAGATTCATGAAATTCAGCTTATCATCAAGATTTATAGTAATAAATCAATAAAAATATAGTCAAGATCAAGAGGTTATTAATTTGTATCATATCATTCACAACCAGACCTACAGCTTGTACTAGTAGGTCTCTTTTGCAGAGGCCGCCTTCCGACTTATCAAGTCCTTTATCAACATCATCTTTCTCTTTGTTTTTTTTTTGTCAAGTTTTACACGTTTTCATATCGTTATAACAAAAAATCTAATTCGCGTTCAGCTTCTGCATAAGTACAGAAGAGGTGAAGATAACCCTTTTCAAGGCTTATTGCCAATGCTTCTATACGGGAAACCTATGGGTTCGGTATGCCAAAAAACCGCTGGAGACCCTGCGTATACAATATAACAATGTTTTCAGGATGATGTTGGGGCTGCCTCGCTTCTGTAGTGCGTCAGGGATGTTTGCGGAATACCAAGTAGATGGATTTTCAGCTATTCTCCGCAAAAAGACCGCCTCCCTGATGCGCCGAGTCCGGGATAGCGCGAACAGCATCCTGAAAACTATTGCTGATAGGTTCTCCTCTCCTATGTGGTTATATTTTATACATAGGGTAATAGGTGTAGTGTGATGTTTTCCTTGTGTTTTTATATGTCATTCTTACTAACATTAGTTTATAAGCAGTTTCTATGTTATTTTTTACTAACAAAATATGGATCTTAGTTATTTGAAATAAAATATTTTTATTTTTTTATTTTATTTTTTATAAGTTGAAATATTTCTTATTTTTACTTGACACTTTATTCGTCGCCCATCAAGTTGTAGTAAGGTGTTTGTAGATTTTACAAGTTTTAACGCATTGCATTTAGGCCATTTTAGTACTATTATTATGTTTCCATGGATCCGATGGAGCATGCAGTACACAGCACATATTTTCCTTTTTCTATTGTTTGTACAATTGTTGTGTACGGCATTCTGAAATTAAAATACAAGTTATTTCATGACGTCACTGAAAAGAGGAGATGAAGGAGGATGAAGGAGATGAATGAGAGGAGAGAGAAAAGATACAGTGAATAAAATATATACATAAAATTGAATCTCCTATGCCGGCATCCTATCATAAGTACTTATAAGCCTAACACAGAAATCTATATCTGATTTCTAAATAATTGATAAATTTTAAACATAAACATAATATAAAGGACATTTTTCTTATTTTTGAGTGGTTTTAAAGTAGCAGTATGCGTTACTTTCGCGTTACTGTAAAATAGAAGTGTAATGAATGTCACTCAAAAAGCTACGGACAGACAGTACTACGGATCCCTAAATTTGTTTGCCCACCATTTAAAGGTTGCGAATTGATCTGACTAAGGTTATAAAAACAGAAGCAACTATGATTTATATAAAGTATTTTACTTATGCTTCATTATGTGTATTAATTACGACTAGCACGATACTTTAAACTGGAATAAACAATGTTTTATTCGATTCTTCGAAAACTTTTATGTTACTCCATATCTAATACATTGTTTATTTTCAGTAAAGAGACATTAGTCATCGGGCGCTTGAATAATTTGTTAATAATACATATACTTAATCACAATGTACTTACGTTCGCAGTGAAAAATCAACCTCTCCTGTAGTCAATAAGTTGGAACTAAACGATTTCATTTCAGTTTCACAAACGAGGCGCCCTTTTGGATTAATAAATATCTAAACATTTTACGCACACAAAACTAGAAGTAATTATTCTGTTGATAAAAAAAAAGAATATCGTGATGTTAAAATGTAAGAACCTTATAGCTCTTATAGATACCTTTTGGAGCTCAGAGCGTTAATAATCACCCATTTGCCACCCTCATTCCACCTAAAGACATAGTGAGTGACGTTGTAGTTCTGTTGTTCCCCTTAAAGAGTTAGTAGTCACCTATTTGCAGCCCTCAAAGCACCCAAAGAGTTAATAAACGCTATATTAATCTATTGTACCACTAAAGGACTTAACTTCCACTTATTTATCGCGTTTTTATCTCTTGTAGTTTCAGTTTTCGCTATAATAGCTCTCTAATAGCTCTATTATACCTCTAAACCAAATCTGTAACTCTGTTGTACAGCCATTAAATAACCCAAGGCGATATAAAAGTGTGCCCAATTCGGGGGTATAGAGGAGTTATAGTGCGCTCTAACTCCAAATAGTAACACTTATTAATAACTGTAAGATCTGGTTAGCGCTCTTATACATCTAATATAGCTCTTGTCTTAGCGCCTAAGTGTTAGTTGGGTAACTCTTCCCGCGGGAGTCAAACCCCCCTTATGATGACTACAGCTATAAAATGGCCCCTAGTTCCCGGCCGCCTCGCTGTTCCTGGCCATGGTAGCGGCCATGGTAACGGCTGCCTCAGGCTACCACACACCACAAAACTGACCCTGGCAACGTTTAACCAAAATCATGATCAATGGCCACATTGATCCAAGACCGGTGATCGTACATGGCCACCTCGAAATTGTTTCTGGGTACACTTCATCAACAGCCTATAATAGTCCACTGCTGGACATAGGCCTCCCCTAATGAGCGCCATAGATGGCACACTTACCTCGGGCAGATTTTGCAGTTGGGTAAAAACAATTTCGAGAAGGAAGCCAAGAAAAGGATCCAGCTAGGCTGGGCAGCGTTCGGAAAACTACGTCGAGTCTTCTCGTCATCCATACCGCAATGTTTGAAAACGAAAGTTTTTAATCAGTGCGTCCTACCAGTCATGACCTACGGAGCTGAGACGTGGACACTCACGATAGGGGTTGGTCCACCAGTTCAAAGTCGCTCAGCGAGCTATGGAAAGAGCTATGCTCGGAGTTTCTCTGAAGGATTCGCAACGACTACATCCGGCAGATAACTAAAGCTATCGACATAGCTCAGAGAACTAGCAAACTGAAATGGCAGTGGGCCGGCCATATTTCGCGAAGAACCTATAACCGCTGGGGTGAACGTTTTCTTGAGTGGAGACCGCGAGTCGCTAAACGTAGAGTAGGACGCTCTCTTGCCAGGTGGGATGACGATCTGCGAAAGACTGCTGGCAGATGCTGGATGCGACAAGCTGAAGAAGGCGCTTTGCCGCTCATTAGGAGAGGCCTATGTCCAGCAGTGAACTAACATGGACTGATGATGATGATTACGTTAATTTCACCTAATTTGTAAGGCAGTATTATAGTTAAAAGGTCCCTAAATTTATAAGGGTCAAAAAGTCAGCGGCATTTGAATTTTCATTTCCACTTTATCTTTTTATCAATAATATATTCAATGATACATTGCTAATGTGTGTGAATATTCAGAGAAATATTTTTTTTCAGGAATTATCGAGTATTGCTGGAAGAATCGAAAAGAAATAAGAGCGTTTTTGAAAAAAAGCTATTCGTGTTGTTTGAACATTTTAAAACAGATTTAACTGTAGGTATATACATAATTAAATGCCATTTGCACTTTATTCTCCCTTGCGGGAGAGGAAAGGATTTTTGACAGCTGTCAATTGCACTAACAATATCGAGATTGATCGATTTAAAAAAAAAACTGAGTGTCTGTTCGAAGCAAGCGACGCGTGGTCCGTGATCTGGATCGATCTCGGGTATTCGGCGCAGAGCAGCAGCATATTGCCATTCATATGGATGATTTGAGGCACCTGTAGACTGTTTAACTGATGCAAGCATTATTTTGCTCAATTATTTCAATCGTAAATACTAGTTCTAGTTTGCTACTATTATTTAATACCTAGTGTTTTTTTTGTGAAAGATAAAAGAGCACCTTATTTTTTTATATTAAAAAATTTATGGTATAAAACTGTAATTGTCTCAGTGCTTATATTGTATGCCTTATATATTAAAGTATCTGATATATGGAACGTTTCATGTATTTTGGCACACTTTTAAAAGGAAAGTGTACAATCATTTTTTTTTGTTTGCATCACACAAAATAGTATTTGTGTGATGCAAACAAAGAAATAGTTTTTAATTGCAAATTCAATATATTTTATAAAACAGCATTTTTAAAAACAATCTGTGGTCTTTAGTTTGTTGAAATCTCTACTTTCTGATGGTGTAAAAAAATATGCAAAGAAACGAAAATATTTTGCATTGGATTTTTTATATACTACGTACCTACATAATAACAAAAATGAAAGGAAAGCTCTTACTTTTTTGACGTCTCTGAATTTTTATTGATTATTTTAAAGTAAGCCACAAGTTGTAAGCACCTTTTAATAATAAAACTAGCTTAGCGTATATAGCAATAAAAAAACAAATTTTATGTACCTACATTTTTTATTATTTTGTTTATTATCAGAAATTAATTTGCCTGAAAAACAAGTTTTTGCCTAGTTCAGGCACGTACTTATCCCATTAAATATATGATAAAGTAATATTTTTTATTTTATTTTTATTTTTTTAAGTATTCAATCTTACTATTATTTTCTGTTGTTTAAAAAGTTATTGATCCTGGTCTATTTGATGTGCTTCAGTACTAGTATTATATTATCTGTGCTTCAGTTTAGAATATTTTCAATGTAATAATAGGTTAATCTTAATATTTTATTGCTGTGTGTTTTTTATTTAAATGTGTGATTACCATACTTTGTCGTAAAACTATGGACTAAGCGTTGTCTGAAATAAAACCTTTTTTTTTTAGTTTTATTTTATTAATGTAGAGTAAATCCTTTGTTTGCTAGCTTGTTAGGTCGGGTTTGTCCTCGATAATGACGTTAAGCTGAGGATGGACTAGATTAGCCGTGCACAAAGGGAATTATCAATTTTATCAATGAGTAAAATACATGCGTTAGTAGGTACCTACTATACCCGGCTCCACCTGAAGACTAGCGTAGCAGTGCCTTAGCCGAATGCTACATTACGTAAGCTGAGGTGGGGGACCCTTTTTTATGCCTGTCTTTATTTTACTTTTCTTTTTTGTTGTTACTGCATACTTCTTATTTTAAACCCAGTTTGTATGTGTTTTTCTAAGGTTAACCCTTAATTAATATTTTTCTTTCTATAATTTTAACTGTACCTACTAGAGATGCAGTATTTACTGAAGTTTTAAAACTGATGTTGTTAACTACATAGTTATCATGTACTTGTTATATGTTTCTATTACAAGTTGTTATGCATTTTTGTATAAAGTAGGTAAATTAAAAAAATTACGACTACAGTGTTTACTATTTTGACGTCATGAAAATACTACAATATTTTAATTTCCTAATTTATTTATAAATAGACCAGCCACACTGAAATAATTTGATAGGTAAATAATCAAGAGATGAAATAACAGTAGACTTATTACATTTATTAACCTTATAATCTATTTCCCTATTAAATAATGGTCTTCGGGTAACACCTGCTCTTGCATTGCGTCGTCCAGGCACTCCTGTAGAGGGCGCTTGCTTCGCACCATCTCCGCCATCGTGCTTTGGATCGTCGCCGTGCTTACTGTGTTCAACTTGGTCGCCAGGCCGAGGGCGGCGTACACCTTTATGAAAGTGGTTGAGCAACCGCAATCTGTGAAACGAGAAATAAATGACAGCTACGTAAGTATTTCGAAATAAGCAGATGGCTAACATGTTGTTTTGTAATATATTAACACTTTAATTGCCCATATAGGTACATGGGTACCTTCAGTGGCAGCTCCAGCTGGTTGCACCGCCAAGGCTGGGCAGTGAATGCCTTAATATCACACAGTGGGTATTCCTAGCGAGTGGGGTATGGGTAAGGTGAATGTGTAATTTAAAATATCGCTCATAAAGCCTATTTTGACCTACACCTTAGAATAACTCTATAATTCATTTTTCTAATTAATTTTCATCATAATGTATATTTTTCGAGCGGGCCTGACGTGAGCTTTTTTCAAAAACAACAGATTATAAAAAAGTTCTCTTAGTCTCGCTGTCATAGCTCTGGATGTCTCAGCCATGATGGCTACTCTAGCTCTCGTTGTCATAGCCATCTGTATCAATAGACCAGCAGATGACTATGACAGCGTTACGAGACTTGGACAAGCGTAGAAGGCGCTCTGGTCGAGGAAGTCGCTACTACCAAAGGTTATGTACAGTGCGCGTCACATATAAGTACCCCCCTATCTCAATCTATGTGGGACACAATAGTTGTTATTGTTGGGAATTTCAGACTTGAATCTTATGGGTGGGTGGTTCAATCCTGAGCGGCGGCGTGATAATATTTAGCATGTGAAAATTTGTGATAAGTTACAAGGGAATTCGAAGTAGTCGTAAATATTATGTAGACAAGGGGGGTACTTAATTCTGACGCGCACTGTACCTTATTATAATCTCCCTCGCTATGTAAATCAATCCACCTTAATAGAGACAATTATCCGTAATCTATATCTATACTAATATTATAAAGAGGTAAGATTAAATAGGCTAAAATAGTCGTTAAGATTGAATTGGCTCCGAAACTACTGGACCGATTTGAAAAATTCTTTCACCATTAGAATCCTAAATTTTTCGTGATGAACATAGGCTATAGAATATTTTAAAAAAAATACGGTTGCGCATGAAAAATATTTTTTTGTTAAATACCCATGCGAAGCCAGGGCGGACAGCTAGTATTATATACTTAGAGTGAATAGTTAGGAGCTTACCGTAAGTGCCGAACTCTCCAGACTTGTAATCGTTGGGGATCAGGTAGTGGTACTGCGGCCAGAATGTCTTGTTGATGATGAACACTGAGTTGGAGTCCAAGGGGTATCTAAATCAAAACAATTTCCATAATGCAATTTTGTAAATGAAATTTTTTAATTTTAGTATGGTGCCCTAGCCGGGTATATGTTAAAAAATAGTCCCAGATGCACACAATTTATTAGTGTCTCAGTTAGGTATTTATAAAGGCAGAATTAGTTGGATATCGTATCGACTGTTTCCAATACAAAGAGCATAACTCCAAATCACGGTATTGTGGCAAAAAAATAAAAAAGATTTTAGTTTTTATATTGATTAAGTTGGCTCTTGAAAGTAAGTAATGTATTGATCCATTAAAAATAAATAAATGCAATGAAAGTTCCTAAATTTGGGCAGTCCTTAGTTATATTATACCCCATTATTAATACTAATGAATTACTCTATTATTGATAAATTGTAAATTATAAAGCTATTAGGAAGGATTCAGGTATATCCGTAATTATTATAATCGGCAAAAGGTTCAGTAGGTAACAAAAAAATGTATCCATATCAATACCAGTTGGGGATGCGTCCCCAAGACAAATTGCAAAAAAAAATAGCCCGTTTAGAAGCAGCATAAAATACATTTATGAGATTTATTAGACGACCCAGAAAAACCACAGAATCATGGGTCTATCTTAAATTGTTTCAAATTATAGACTTTTTACTGAAAATCATAAGTTCTCTGCCGGCGTCAAATTTTTCTAGGCTGTGATAATATTTATTTTTGTATTATAAACTCAAATAACTCATTCTTATAATGAATTACAAAAGTTAACATAAATTGAGTACAGTTTTTGAAAAAAAAAACATTGTTTTGTTCGGTTATTGCATCAATGATTTTCAATCGGGTAACTTTGACTCTTCATACTGAAAAAAAAGAATCACCAAGATATTAGGTATATATAGATATATATAAGATATACAAATGTTCTGTGGAAAGTCGGCGCAGTTATAAAGTACGAATATTGTAAACCTTTCTGTTATTATACATTTTTATTATTATTTTGGGCCAATATAAGACGATCTCAGATTAAGATCCTCAGTTTGGCTAATAACATATGTAGCCCTATGTACAGGTTCTGGCTCTATGTGCACCAGAGTGGGAACCGTAAGTAATTAAACATGTATTTTATTTATATTTTTATAACCTATGGGTTTCTTTGTTAACCTGAAATAAATGATGATGATTATAATTATTATTTTTATTATTAGTTATCCTAGATTTCAAAATGGTATCATATGTCACACTTTTCGTCTTGAAATAGTAGCAATAAAAAAAAAAATCTGAGACCTAAGTTCAAAACAGTTTCACACAGAACAGTTTCACACGCAAGGGTAGATGGATGGTAGGTGCTTCAAAACACGTTTTTAAGTCTCTGCAAACTATTTGTCACCGTTCTTTGTTTAAAAATGCATCGTTGATTTATTATTTGAAATATTAAAATAATAATCGAACCTGGCTTTCCGACCTTTGCGACCTATAGTCATAAAGTCACCCCTACATAAAGCACTTTCAGGAAAAATCTTTTTAATATTAATATAGAGCAACGCCTGAAGTAATTAAAGTTAAAATTATCTAAGTGTATTAGATAAGCACTTCAATATTTTCTAAGTGTATGAAATTTAAAGTGTTTATAATTAATTCATGTTATCATTTGTAATTAATAAAAGTGTTATACGACTCGATTTCGTAGGAGAATATGAATAAGAATGAAAAAAAAAAAAACAAATTAGGTGGTTTGAACAGCTTGTTAAATAAGGTTACATCAAAATTAATTTAGTAATTTAGTCTACAAGGGTTACCCCCCTTTGTCTCGGAAAGTCAATATCTTTATAACGTTCATTTTAGCAATAAGATAAGTTTTTTAATAAAACTGACAGACATTCGTTCGGCCACGATCTCACCTGATGGAAAGTGAAGATGTGGCCGACGGTGGATCGCGAAGGTCTAGAAGACCTATTCACTCTAGTCTTGAAGACCAAGGCTGTTATTAGTCGAAAAAATAGAAGCTTGCGGCGAGTTCCACTCCTATGCGGTGCAAATAATGAAGGTGGAGGAAAATTGCTTAGTGCGAGTGGAGTGTACCTACCTATATCCAAGTAGGTGGTATAAACAAAAGTTGGTAAACATTAGTGGTAGGTACTAAGGTTTACCTACTGTGGGTACATGAACATTATTTTAACAGATTTAACCAATTATAGATCTACAGGAGAGCCAAACCCGAAACTGTAATATGTAGTTAGAAAGCCGAAACCGTCTGTTCTTTATTTATGCTTTATTTATCTGCACAGGCGCTTAAGTATTTTTATTTTACATTTCAAGTTAATATATAAATATGTAGCTGCTGTACCTAATTAGAAAACAGGACAGATAACCAACTTATGTGCATATATCAGTCATCTGGTACCCAAAACACAAGCTCCCAAAACAGCTTGAAGCTAAATGATGTAGTATGGATTATCCATCATTATTAATAAAGATATATTTTACTTTTACCTAAAATCACGCAATGATGGCCAAAACGGCCTTCTCAAAAAACGACCCTGTGTAGAATGATTCCAAGGTGGTCGCATAAAATGTTATTCCCAAGAGATGAGTATATCAGCATTTGCAAGCAATGCAAGCAAGCAATAGGGCAAATTACATTGTATCTATTATTTTTACTGTACCATGAAATTTTGCAATATACCTTGTCTTTGATCGAAATAAAAAGGATATCATCATTTTACTAAAAAATGTGTTAGTTTAGTTTCGATGCCATTTTACATCACGTGCTGAACATTTCATTAGCCTTTGTTACTCAGTTTGTTAATTCTCAGAGCTTTGTCGATAACTTTGGTTCTCTGTCGGATGTATTCGTCGCGAATCCTATCCTTCAGAGAAGCTCCGAGCATAGTTCTCTCCTTAGCTCGCTGAGCGACTTAAAGATTCAGGATATATGTATTATTTTTCGTTTTGGAAAATTTTAGGGAAAATTTTATATCTAAATGTATCTTTCCAACCTTCTCGCTGACTTAGGTTCATTTATTAATTGTGGGTTTAAACGAAAATCTTAAAATCATCCGGTGAGAAGCGAAACAATTATTATTACTTTTAGCTTGTGGTGTGAACAATTTGGTCCCAAACAGCGTACACCCTTTTAAGGCCCAGACTTACTTATCTTTTCTTACTCAGAGAGCGAAACTTAGCTCTTCCAAGTTTCACTTGGATTTCACTCGGATTCGGACGGACTGAAATATTCCGCCGAGTATTAATTATAGTAACTTTATGATCACCCCGTCTCCAGTCGGATTTTGATATAGCTCTCGGTAGTGAATACCGGTTAAACAGACCAGCCCTTTAATCTTGCAAAAACCATTAACCACTAGGCGTGGCGGGAAAACGCCCGCTTGCAACGCAGGAATCGAACCCGCAAGGTTCGATTCCCACCTTGGAAACAAAATTGTACGATATGAAAATGCATGTTCCTGATGTTCTTTGTATATTCTGTAGTTACAAGGATCAGACTATCTACACAATACCCTGTTTAAAATAAAATGTATCATGTTATGTATTGTATGTATTGTATGTATGTTCATCAGTCATCAAGAACCAACTTATTAGTTTGGTTTTGGGCATATCCAGTATTATCTATTTATTTTTTGGTCTTACTTACTTTTCTCCCTGTTTGAGGCCCCAAACACAGATGGCGCTCTCAATCAACCAGGAAGCGTGCAGAACGATGGCATAACGCAAGAAGCCAATCACGAAGACTGTCCCCCAAACAGACTCTTCCCAGTACTCCAGGGGGGCGTTCAGGGGCAGCAGGAGGAAGATCACCCCATAGAGAAGCCAGTACACTCTGTCGACAGAAGAAAACAAAATTATTATATTTTACTATAAAAACTATCGTAGTTTGATGAATTCATTATGTTTATTTACATTATAACCTATATTATATTGATGAAGTCAAATGGTGAAGTAATAGGTTCGTAGTTAACCCGCTTACATTCATAATGAAAATTATTATAGACCAGCGACCCGCCCTGGCTGCGCTCGGGTGCAATACTGATATTAATGTATGTACGTATTAACGCTTCTTTTGAATCTTTCTACCTATTGAGAAAACCGCATCAAAATCCGTTGCGTAGTTTTAAATATATAAGCATACATAGGGACAGACAGACAGCGGGAAGAGACATTGTTTTATAATACGTAGTGATGTGTAAAATTGGATGGATGAATTTTTCTTCTATACTAATATTATAAAGAGGAAAGATTTGATTGTTTGTATGTTTGTTTGTTTGTTTGTTTGTTTGAATTGAATAGGCTCCGAAACTACTGGACCGAGTTAAAAAATTCTTTCACCATTAGAATCCTTAATTTTCCGTGATGAACATAGGCTATATAATATTTTCAAAAAAGTTAGGGATCCGCATGAAAAATTCAATAATTGAACCGTGGGCTGTATATTCAACCTCTTTTTCTATTAAGGCGCGTCAGAATAGAAAAAGAGGTTGTATAGCGCACGGTGCTTGCTTTTTCTCTACGGCCAGTGTCAGTTTTGGAATGTCGAGTCAATGTCAAAAACCCCAATGCTGTTATAAAAAGTAAAGATCCGTATGAAAATTGTGAACCATCGTTTTAGTGTGTATAATTTCTGAAATTTTTGTTTAATACCCGTGCGAAGCCGGGGCGGGCCGCTAGTCTTCTTATAATTATTTTCCTACACGTTATACCTTCTGGCATAACGTGTAGGACATATTTGCGTCAAATACTGCTACGAATAATAATAGATGATTTTGTAACTATACTAGTTATCAAAGGATCGTCCTCGAGACGCGCTGGCTGCTTTTCTACACTGTCTATACTTTACTTATTACTTAATATTATAAAGAGGAAAGATTTGTTTGTTTGTTTGTTTGAATTGAATAGGCTCCGAAACTACTGGACAAATTTGAAAAATTCTTTCACCATTAGAATCCTTAATTTTCCGTGATGAACATAGGCTATATAATATTTTCAAAAAATTAGGGATCCGCATGAAAAATATAATCCGAGCGCACTCGGACGACGATTATGGCTTGCCACAATCAGAGTTGCGTCCGAGTAGGTATCCGAGTCCACTCGGTCCGAGCAGACTCTGATCGTGTCAACTCGGCTTTAGTGAAAAGAGTTGTGTTATATTACGTTTTGGCAAAAGTCATAGACAGACCAAAGTTGTTCGTCTTGATTACCCAAGTCGCCTGAGGTTCTTGATATTCTACCTATAATTCGATTCCCGCTTCGGGACAAATATTTGTACGATCTGCAGATATTTGTTTAGTGGTTCTGGTCGTTTTCTATGTAGGTATAATAAAAAATATCTATCTATTTAATAATATTGTATTACGTATATCAGTCATCTAGTACCCATAACACAAGCTCTGCTTAGCTTGGGGCTAGATGCTGTGTGGATTGTCCAGCATTATTATAATTATTATTATTATTAAATTAAACAAAAATATCTTCCTATGCATTATGTTTTAAGACTAATCCCTAGGCACCGACACGGATGAATCCATACAAACGCAATAATAAAATAATTTGTAATTTGAGCATATTTTCACCATGATCAGCTTTTATTTGTATTAGAATAGTATTTATCTAGGTTCCTGTCAAAATCTTTTTTCATCCGTCGCCGAAGCCTTAAATGATTGCTATTTCTCAGTCTCACGTTTTCCATTGACAACACTACTTAGCAGCTATTTTAAGTTAGCGGACTATTATGAATGAGGGGTAAAATTTACTTGAATAAGGCAAGCCTTTGCCCAGCAGTGGGTCAGGACAAAAGAATAATAACTTACCTTTTCTGGAACATCACAATAGAATCATTTTCCAAATCAGACATATCTATAGACTCCATTAGTTTCTCCTGTTTAGGACTTAGTTTTCTTAGCCTTGTCCACATGTGGGCGTACAGGAAGCCTTTGTTGTTGTCGTAGGGATCGAGGGCGGTTCCGAAGTGTGCGTGGTGGAACCTGTGGTACTGGACCCAGTCGTATATGGAACCCTGAAAATATATAATATTATTTAATATTAACTAGTATTTATGATTTTTGGTGCCGGCATAGAATTACACCACCCCCAATCTTCCCGTGGGTGTCGTAAGAGGTGACTAAGGGAATCACACAGGCGGGCAGCAGCGTCCTCTGCAGAATATCCCCCAAATGATAAATAATGCACCTATGGCACTCATTAGGGGAGGCCTATGTCCAGCAGTGGACTATTATAGGCTGATGTTGATGTTGTTTATGATTGAACTATTTTTCCCGACATTTCAACAGGATTACACTCTGTCGTGATCTCTGTTGAACGGTTGGAGTTAGGTAAATGAAAGCGATAAACCGCGAAATAATCCTTTCTTAATATCATATGTAAATGTGAAAGTAACTCTGTCTGTCTGTCTACTTAAACTATACGGAACTACTGAAAACTAGGAAATAGGGAAGAAAACGGTGTTTGTGATGAAATTGTAAAGATTAGGAATGTGAAATCACATTATATAAACTCTGTAAGACTATAGAAATTCTTTTAATATTGTAGAAAAAAAGATTGTTAATAAATAAAAAAAAGTATTGTAGGTCGCTTATGTCACTTTTTACACATAGGTACAATTCATTATCACAGCACACTTTGTGTTGGGTCATTTTATAGCGCAAGGAATGCTTCCATGTTTTATCCGTTCACTGGGTAGGAGGACATATCCTCTTACCACCACAATTTAAAAGCAAGTTATAATACTCAGCGGGTGTTTTTGCGACTGGTAAGTCTCGACTACTCCTGGCACCTTCAAGCTTCGAAAAACAGCGTTTTTGTTTCAAGTTGCTCCGCAAGATTACCTTTAGCTCTTATCTTGGCAAAAATTAGCACATTATTTTTTAGAATATTAAAAAAATAAAAAAAAATAAAATTTAGGATTCTCATGGTGAAATAATTTTTCAAATCGGTCCCGTAATTTCAGAGCAATTCAAACAAACAAACAATCAAATCTTTCATCTTTATAATATTAGTATAGATATAGATTTCTGGAAAACAAATGAACGTAGATAGAGCCGTTTCTAATTTCATGAATGCACGTGAGCGTCCGTATAATTTAAGACTCTACGTCGACTGCAGAAAGCTATTTTTAATGTTAGCTTTATTTTCTATTGTGTTGCTATGAAAATGCTTCTGAGGCAACCCGCACTTTGATAGAACTTTCTAGTCAGTAGATTACTTATTGAATGCTCGAAAAGCATTTATTTAAGTTACGGACGCAGACAATAAAGAATGCCGGTACCTTTACATTGAAATGGTGACGGACGGTAAAAATGCCCATGACAGCACAATGCTTTATATTTACTAGCGACCTGGCCCGGCTTCGCACGGGTGCATGTTATAAATATAATCCGTTCAATCAGTCTACTTTTGATTTTTTTTAATAAATAGTGTGACTCCGCATTAACATCCGTTGCATAGTTTTAAAGATCTAAGCAAACATAGGAACAGACAGAAGCGACTTGTTTTATACTATGTAGTGATGTATATAAAAATAATACTCCTTGAAATACTATGTGATCAAGGTTTTATTTATTATAATCTATTATTTTTTATAATTTTTCGTAAAACCGCAAAAATTGTCAGCATTTTGTTATATCATATGTCATCTTTTGTTCACCAGTGGAACCCCCATCGTACAGATTACGTAAAATTTAAACAGAACATAAAACAAAATCTTATCAAGAAACCCTTACTCGATAGGTTTAATGATGTTAATGCTTGGGCATTCATTAATGATGTTAATGCTTGGGCAGATGTCGCTCCATTCCACACAAACAATAACATGTAAGTAACTGAATATTATGCTTAGCTTTTGGTAGCTATTTAAATAATTATTGATGTGTATCTAAATCACATTAAACTCAGATAGGCAAAAACTTTTATAATACTTACTTAATTAACTGTATTAAATTTGACTTGTCTAAGTGCTTATTTTGTAAGCCTAAAGAAATAAAGTTATTGAATCTGAATCTGAATCAAGATTAATATAAGTATAAGTACAAAAACTATCTATGAATAAATTCAAACAAATTCTGATACATATTCTTTGCAAAAAAGGCTAACTATAAAATATCAGAATACTTAGACGATAAAAAGGTTTGGGACGAGTTTTGCTCCAACTCGAAAACAAACAATCTAAACACCTAAAGGTTTCTAGTTCGCTTCTTTACTTTACCTTAAAAAGATTAAAGTGAACAAAGAATCAAAGGAATCACTTTATTTCCCATTATTTCTAAAGCAACTTGTATTTTCTGAAATGTCCAAGAGTCCTGTAAGGTCTAAAGGAAATAAAGAACTTTGAATCCCGAAACCGTCGACAACCGGACTCGGGATCTGATCTCTTTAAAAACCGGGTGGCATACCTGTCCAGCCAAGGTCTGCATCAGCATGAGAACGACTCGCAGCCCCGTGCTGCCCTCGTAAGCCCTGTGGGCCCACAGCCGATGGGAGCCTGTGGTGACGCCGAGAATGGCCACCGAAGTCAATGTTACCACTAAAAACAAAAACGTATGGATAGACAATTCTCAAAACCTTATTTGTTTTATTTTATAATGTTTATATTTGGATATAAAATCTATACTAATATTATAAAGAGAAAGATTTGATTGTTTGTTTGTTTTAAATGAATAGGCTCCGAAACTACTGGAACGAATTGAAAAATTATTTCATCATTAGAATCCTAAATTTTCCGTGATGAACATAGGTTATAGAATATTTTCAAAAAAATTAGGGTTACCCTTACTTTTTCGAACGGGTGTTTAACACAAAGCGACCGCTCGTATTTTATATTCTTTGACAAAAACTATATTCTTTGACTAGCTCCAGTTTAAGCAGTGCTTTGTACTTTTGCCTTCTACGCTTTTTACTGTCTTGCCATATAATTTAGTTTTTGGCTTTTTTCAAGGTTTTCTTTCGAGGTCGGTTTCGAAACCCGGTTTCGCTTTGTTCGTCTTCTTTTTTCAATCTTTAATATCTCAGCAAATATTGAAATTAACTTGAAGTATGAAGTAATAATACATTTGCCATAAATATGCTGTACAAATTGATGTTGAAATTCTAAGACATCCCCTTTGTGGGGATGTGTTCAACAGTAGCATCAAATAAAAGGTATTGTTTGTTTATTTCAAAACAGATTTTAATAATTGTGTAAGCTTCTTAAATTTTAAGTACCTACCGACTTTGTAATCTTGGAAGTAACTGCTACCTACCTATAGTATTTGTTAAATAATCGACAAAAGTTCACAAACCTCGGCGCGCGAGTACACTCGCTCTTGGCAAATCTTGTTTAGGGACTGAAACGATCTCCTTAGACACAGCGGATTAAAAATTATCTATAGAGTATGCGTTATTGGGCAACATAATCCACCTTGATTATGTAGCAAAAACCTCGTGATGGATGGACTTACTTTATTTAAAAAAAGATGGTATTCTTAAAGAAATTTTAGTACCTACTGCTGGTCATCAAGTAGGATAAAACAAAGAAATTCATATGAACTTGTCATCAACGTCCAGGAAATTACCATCGAAAAGTTTGTACTACAAAACTTATAAGTCCTCCAGTTTTTTTTCGTTCTTGTTTGCTCTATGTTGACGAAATACAAGTATAAAATAGACATAGATAGATATTTTGCTGCTCACACAGTACACGATAATTATGTGAAAAATATAGCATAGAAACGTTAGTAAAAAGGCCCCCACAAAATTGACCTAATATCGTATAAATGACTGTTTCATTATAATTCTTTTTTTAAACAATTTATCGTAGTTATTTCACATTCAATTTGACCTTAAAAGTTTCATCACACCGTGTTCTTCCCTATTTCTTGTTAAATTTTACTTATGAGTACATTCTGATTCTAATTTTGTGTGGGGGAACTGAGAAATGCACTGACATCTCGCATGGGTGCGTATTGTGCAGTATCCCCCTGCCTAAACAGGCAAAACTAACCTAACCAACCCAGCTCCTTGAAGTACCGGATCACCTTTGGTGATTTACAGCTTCTGTGTACATATTCAAATAACTTTCTTAGGTTAATGTGTTTTGAAGAAAAGAAGCTACCTATTCGGTCTAATGTGCTTCACAACTTAATTTACTTACATAGCAGATTGGTCAGCCATTGGACTTCAAAGAACATCACATACAGTCCATACAACGAGAGGAGATGTATGTGGATGAACAAGAGAACTGCAGGCCAGTTGGATTCCCTCGCGCTGCTCAGCTCCTCTTTCTTCTCCTGGTCGTCCGGCATTTCCTGTTAAGAAGGTAACATATTACTTGAAAGTAAGTGCATAAGAACAAGTAAATAAACAAGCTTAAAGAACAAGAGTTATAAAAATAAACTAATAAAGATATGTATAGTAAAGATAAAGATACAAAGATAAATTTATTCAGCGCCACAAGAACAGCACAGACATAAATTAAGATAGACATAGGTATACAATACAAAGTACAATATGAAAGAATGATGCAGGTAAGGCAAGAGTAGCAGAACACAAATTACTAAACTAATAAATTAGACACTTAAAGCGAATAAAGAACACAAATTTGTCAAAAATTGGAGCAAGAATAATTTTTTCACTGTTCCATCTTAAGTACTATAGAGAATATATAATTATATTTGTATAATTAAGGTAAACCGAAAAAAGATCTTTTGTTGTCTTGTCGCATGTAGATGTGGCGCGGAGCGGCTTCGAATCGCACCGCTAGTGCTGGGCAGTGAACTTACTACTTCTTCGAGGTTCTGGCTTTCAGGTATACAGGGCGTCCCATCGCTATGCCACATGGAGGGAAAGTACCTTATAGATTGAACATTTTACTGAAAGAAGACATGCGCAATGCGACAAATTCATGGTCTTCCTTTTTATTTCTGATACTATGTTATTTAGCAAATAATAATCCTTATGATGAAGCCTTTCTATCGGTATGATAAAGCTACAGGGTAATTATTTTTCCCGTGTAACGGATTCGATTCCCAGTTCACCCATGTAACTATTTAAAAATCTATGAATAAAATTAAATTGTTTTTAATATTAAAATAATGCCTTCTTTCAGTAAAATGTTCAATCTACATTATTTAAGGTAGCTTTCCCTCCATGTGGCATAGCGATGGGACGCCCTGTATTATTCTCTGGAAGTTAGTCGGACTAACAAACTGACAGAAATACTTAGTCAAACAGTCACTTAAAATTAACCTACCCAATCCTGTCCGTTAAATAATACCACCTTTATATTATTATACCTTACAAAGAGAGTCAAAGTGTTTTCAAATAATTTTTACCCGGAGCTTCGGTAAATTGAAAAGAACCCTTTATCTTTATCATCAGGGATTATCTTAAATTAGTCGAGTAAGTTTTTCCGGTAAATCCATGATAAATAGATTATTTTGTTTGAAAATGGTTACTTAATCTATAATCTATTTTTTTCACAAATCACTAAGCCTCTTCAAGCTAAGCAGAGCTTGTGTTATAGGCACTGAATATATTATTAATACAGTTCTAACCTATATTAAATAGATAGAGAATACATAGAAAAAACCCGGAACAAGCATCTGCAGAACGTTCAACCATTTGTATCGAGACGGGAATTGAATCCGAGACTCTCTGCGTCGCAAGCGGACTTTGTCCGCTGCGTCACAAATGTCGTCAATCATGTACTTCGGTAGAGTACGTAATGAAAACCTTTAGGTACCTAATTCATTAAGCTATACGTAGGTAATTTATATGCATCTGTCAAAGGTTATAAAAACGCTTTGTATGCTGATTCTACCAAATTTACAGCTACGTAAGGTTGAAATATACAGAAAAATAAATAACTTTAGTTTCTGTCAAAAACGTGAAACAGAAATTTTATTAAAAAATCTGAAGGAAACGAAATTAATGAATGAAAAATATGCCTATTTTAGTAAAAGCAAAGTTATCAATACTACTTTTAAACATGAGTTGCAAGTAGGTTAGTACTAAAATAAAACAATAATATGTTGTTTTTTAGTTAAACAGTAATTATTAAGGTGTAGCTAAATAAAGTAAATGAAAAAAATTACCAAAGCGATTTTAATAAAATTTACAGTAGTAGCATTTTTTCTCGTTGACTGTAACTATTCATAGTAATTTGATAACTGATGATAGCTCATTAAAACATAAAGTACCAATAATACCTTCTATTCTGCTAGGTACTTACTTAAAACACGATAAAATAGCAGTCGCAAGCAGTCGCTAAAGGTTTTTGAGGTCAACTCGACCACCACAATTGTAAAGGCATAAGCGACCGACAGACGACTTACCGATAGACTTATAAATCCGTAGACATTGACCTGTCTACGGTTTACGTACTTTATAGCTTACCTACATTAGTTATCTTATGATATTTTTTGGGACCTTTGTGGCGCGGAGGGCGAAGGTCCGCCTGCGACGCAGGAGGTTGCGAGTTCGATTACCACCTACATCAAGAAGTACTACTATGTGATTAGAGTATAGTATGAAAAAGACCTCGATAATATTTCGTTTGTCCTTGATATTTATAAAAATGTGACACATTTTGACAAACGAATTATGGTTATGTATATGGTTGACACATGTTTCTAAGCCCTATAGCATAATAATCCCACCATTTAGCTAGTACTTAGTTGTTTCAAATGTTTGGTACAACGTTCACATAAGCTAAGAACCTTAGTCTAGTTGTTTTTTAAGAGCATAAAAGTGTCTCACGCTTTCTATTTTCGCCATACATTGGCTGCACAAATGCACGTAAATAATTCAATAATATTGACATTTACCCAGATAATTATAATACTATTAATAAGTTAAATTTTTAATTTAACAAAGATTAAAAAGCAGTTTTGCCTTATTTCGTTTAGGAAAGTACGAAGTTAAGGCAAAAAAATAAATACTGTTAGCTTAAAATTCTTCTATTAGTATTCAGAAAAGTTGTCATGTCTAATAGCGATGAATAAGTCTATGCTTGATATTTTGAACGGTAAAAAGATTATTCAAGTAATAATTTATTCAACTTTAGTACAAAAATCTAGGTAAAACAGGCATGAAATGTTACGAAGTGACTGAGCAATTTGCATTTTTTTTTATCTACTTTAAATGAATGAAACTTCTGTATGTTATTTTTGTCTATGCTGGCAATGCTGTCAGCATTCTGGGCACTCTGCCTTCTGGGCACTGCTCAATTTTTTTAGACTAGATATAAGTGTGAATTGTTTTATTCTATGAGGTACTGTAATTCTTTGTTGATACACCCTATAAAATAGCTATTTCGTTAATAACTTCTTAAAATATTTTAGGGTACTTATGCTTGTTTATTTTTCTGTTGAACCCTTGATACGCTAATACTATAACTCAGAGATGAGAAGAAATGACTTTATACGCTGAATTTATCGTTGCCAACACTTCTGTTTCATCATAATAGCAACTATACTCTTCAATATAAACAATAATTGATAAATCAACTTACAGTAATTTAAATCCTTTTGTCACGAAACGGCCAATTGACTACAATGCACGATCAGCAATGGCACTGCTGGGTAGGCGGTATAAGTATAATATTATGCATTTATACATCGGACATGACTCGCCATAAATATTTCGGAATGGTAATCATTTAATGTACCTATTACCTACTCTTTGGTATTATACTTACTTGGCAGTTTAACATTGCCTACAGAATAATTATTAATTTTTATTTTCGTTAATTATTAATCTTCATTTTGAATAAGTTGAGTAAATGGCGCCCCAATGCCAAAAATTGTAACTTCTGGAATTCGCAATTAATTATTGATTGGTGAAAAAAACAAATGTTTATTGGTTATGAAATCAAATGAATAGCGACAAGGCTTTATACATATTTCATTCTAAGCATTTCAGTCTGTATTGTAATCTTTCTATATGTGATATAATATAGAATTTTCCATCTATCTATTCTATGAAAATTTACGCATGCATAGTATAATTATTATTTTATTTCTAATTCTATTTTTTATAGTTCCATATAAAAACTAACTTGCGGAATCGCATGCATATTTTGTGATATGACAAGTGTGACAAGTAGGTAGTGAATTTAGATAGGCAATGCCAAATTTATCTTGATCTGTTCAGTAGTTTTGCAAATCTTAGATAACAAAATAAAATTCACATTACTTTTGACTGTATATTATTAGTAGGATAAGATTGTATAGGTATACTTTGTAAAAATTGCCTTTTCAAATCCATTATTTTATTTATTCATTCATTTATTTATTGTTTTTATTAATTTAAATATTATTTATTGTACCAACCTATTTATTATAATTTATAGCAAGTGACATGTCCAAGTGTTCCTTGTGAATTTATGGTAAAAAAATAAATGATTTGATAGTATAATATAATATTAATTTTTATAGTTTTACCTATTTTTTGAAGAAAATTGTTAAAAGCCTTCTCATGTTAAGCTCTTTGTCAGATCTAAGTTTTCAAGAAAAATATACTGGAGGTTGTAAATGTGAATTTAATTTATATTAAATAAAAGTGGATTTGGAGATTACTGAACACAAACTATTGAAGATTTGTTAAAGAAAATAAAAAGCAAATAATATTCAATGTAATTTATTCATTCTGTTTCAGTAAGATTATTTTTTTAATTCTGTTTCCGTTATTAAGAACACATCTCAAAGGATGGTATCAATTATCTACTTACATCATGACTATAAACTTACTAACTACTTAAGTTTTAAGTACTTGTAACGTCAACTTTTGGAAGTATTATCTACACAAGTAACAACATTAAAAACTTATAAAGAATTTGTGTAACGATCGTACAAACAGAAACGCTACTTTTCCAAGAGATTAACACGTTGAATGCGGAACATGCCAATTTCGACTTGTATTAGACTTTCGCTAGATGCGGCGTTGAAATTAGGCGTTCTCTGTCTGGTGCGGGGGTGATTTGACATTGAAATCCTTCAGTCCATCCAGAAAGAGACAAGTATACATTTAGGTTTGTTACTTCAAACTGTCCAATAGGTAGGTTTAAAGTATACATGACAAATTCTACTTGTACCGCACTATATGATAAAAAATTACAATCGGTGCGGTACCAGCCAAAACTGTCTTGTACGCTGCCGCCTTGTACAGCACCACAGGAACCCTACAAATTTCAAAGAAGAATAATCCTTTGAAAAAGATGTCTGGAACGACAAGTCAAGGAAAACGCGTTTACCTTTAGCACAGCAACCTTTAGTATACATAATTCTAATATTTTTTGTTTCCAAGAAATGTTCACTCAGACAAATATTTGACTTATAACAACTTATAATAACTATTCTGTACAGTTACCGAGTCTGTAGAAATAATATAATATAAAGGGAATTTCCAACAAACTTTTTCTCTATGTTCTTATTTCTACGAAAAATGTTCTAGTACAAAAGTGCCCACTCAATGTTTGGCATAAAATATATTGACGCCTTAAAGGTAGTTAGTGATCGTTTGTTTTTTATAAGCCAATCACAATCAGGTTAAGATTGGCTTATGGAAAATAAACTCACAGATTGTAGCCTTAGTACCAGTGGACGCAATAAGATGTACGGTTTTGAGAAACATTGACATCTTAAAATAAGAAAACAACATAAGTACCTTATCATGGGTGAAATATAAATTTAAAATAAAATGCTTATGGTTTCCGAAAGCGTAGATGGACAAAAGTCTAATCCTTATTACCTAATTTGTCGACCTTCCAGGTCCACAAAATCTTCTTAGATTATAAGGGAAAGGAAAAAAAATTGTATCAACCTTCAAGAAACTTTAGACAAAAGAAAGGTGTATCCAAAAAATGCATACCTCGCTTGAATTAAAGTAGTGTGAGTTGACATGCATACCTTCTTTTATTAATTTTGTCTTGAAATAGGAATTCCTACGCTGCTAAAACGCTGCTGTTGCATTCAGCGGTTTTACCTAGTTCGTGATTGACGTTTTTACGTAGACTTGATACGCTGGTAGATCGCAATGGTGGAAGTACTTGGTGGAAGTATCATACCATACTTTCTTAAAAAAAATTAAGCACACAGAATGGTAGTGTCATCCATTGGAAAGTAAATAATGAAACATACCGGTAGATGTTTTCCATACAATATACTGACGAATAAATACTCCTCTGAAGAAATAAATAATAATAATGCTGGACAATCCACACAATATCTAGCCCCAAGCTAAGTAAAACTTGTGTTATGGGTACTAGATGACTAATCTATGTACATAACACAATATATTATATAGATAGATATTTTTATATAACATATAGAAAACGACCAGAACACCCTGAACAAATATCTGCAGATCGAACATTTGTCCAACGGCGGGAATCGAACCCGCAACCTCCTGCGTGGCAGGGGGATCTTTGCCTAACGCGCCACAGAGGTCGTCATGTAAATGTTCTCCCATGTGTTATAATTTTTGTAAAATTACCAATTGAAGGCATTCGATGAATGTTTCAGTGAGTTTTATTTTTGTGTACGATTGGTGACGACTGGAATACGGTGACGACGTGTGCATACTAAGAGTGACACCCTGGAATTATTCAATTGGGCCAAGGCCCAATACTACTTAATTTTATAACATCAATGGCGCGAGCGTGGCTGCCGATGTCACGTCAAAGTGCAAAACATTACTCAAAACCGAATTATTAGATTACTAAGAAAGTGTAGTCGTCTCGATCTCGGAAGACTCGAAAACGAAATTATTCTTAAGATAGCGCTCACAGCCTGTACTAAACCCTCCGCGAGAGCCGTCATTTAGACAGGTACAAATAGTTTTTTTATCAAAAGTGAAAACTTTTCAACAATTTAGATAAGAGATAACAATGATAGTCAGAAGCTCGACAGCTTTTTTAGTAAGTTGTTGTATTATTTTTTGTAGGATGGAGGTAGGTTAAAGTTTTGTGTATTTACAGATATAAAATACATGGGGAATTCATGCCAAACTTCTCAATTAAATTCTTAACTAAGACAATGTATTCCAATCTTTCTAATAGCCTTAATCTAGAACTTAAGTATTATTATTATTTCTAGAAAACTTGATCCTTTCATTCTTCCAGTCACAACCTATCACATCATCTCGTTTAACATTCAAACTTTGGATTTGACCACCGCAGAGGAATTCTCTTGGATTGTTTAGTCTATCTTTGGTTATTTGGGTGCTGTCGGTCTTCTCTAGGGACTTTCGACAGCTGTGCTGGCACTGCCGATCCTCGAGGCAGAACTTCTGCTGCTGGTTTTGTCTTCGGCTGCGTTTGTGGAAGCTCGACTCTAGCTTTACTGAACCGGAGTTTCCTGAAACAAGGAGAAATTACTTTTAGCATTCCCCTATCGACTTCAAAAATGGAGGCAGTTTCGAGGAATTCATTAGGAATGTTTGCAAGTAACGGCTTCGGGGACGGATGAATTTCCCCTTTGATTATACTTGTCAAAGAATTTCTCATACAAACGTAATTCCAAAATTATTTGTAATTGGAGTATATCTTCACCATGATCTGCTATTATTGTATTAGATTAGTATTAATACAGTTTCTTGTCACAAGCTTTTTTCAAAATACCTACACACTTACGCTGTATCTACACAAATACTACGAAAAACATGTCTTTTTTATGTTAAAATGCGATTAGGTTTAATTTCATTTCAGAATAGAGTTTTAAAAAAAAATTGTTAGGAACCTAGATAAATACTATTTTAATACAAATAATAGTAGATCTTGCGGATGAAAATCCGTAATTAATTTGTCAAACTACAATATACTTAGTTTAAGATTTTTTTCTATTTTGCTGTAAACACATTCTCATTATATTATTCATCCAAAGATTGCCCAGAAAAGAACGCTTCAAGGGCCACGTCGTACGTTTTTATTAAAATGTCTGTTTAATTTTTGTCGTGCACAATAAAGAACTTTGCTAGTGTAGTAGCTTTACCAAGTGTAGTAAAATTTCGAATTTATGATAGTTAGTGTCAAAGTCGCTCGATTAGTCGAGCTCTTCCCAAAGGAATACGTTGTCAACTATCTAAGTAGACAGTAACAGTCGTCGGGCGAGTGCCTTTGGCGGTTGCCAGATTGTCGGCTTATTGCCATTTTCTCGTGAAAGGGATTTCGTAACATTTCTCCATTTCCCTTGTCGCGTAAGGGATAATATTTGCAGATGTTAAATAAAGACAATTACAATGATATCTCTGATTTACAATTGAACTAGGGGTAAAACCTTTATTAACAAAGAAAATAGCGAAATTAGAACTAGAATTTACAATCTAAACAATTGAGCTAACTTCAGACTGTTGCAAACAAACTATAGGTAGCTTAACTGATCCATAGCAATACCAGTTGGATGTTTACCTATGATGCTGGCTGCATTGTCTGCCACCGCACCAGCCCTTTTGTGTGTTATTTTTTTGTTCTTTGGTCAATCTATATCTATACTCATTATGAATGTAAGCGTCACGTCAGCGCATTGAGCTACATGCAGCTCACTGTCAGCGCATTGAGGCGGTACGGGCGCGACGAGGGACTTCATCAGGGTGAGTGCGGCTCACGTAGCCGCACTCACCCTGATGAAGTCCCTCGTTAAGGGATGAAACGTTGGTGTTCTTACAACATATAATAGGTTCGTAGTTAATCCGCTTACATTCATAATGAATTCATCAAACTACGATAGTTTTTATAGTAAAATATATCTATACTATAATATTATAAAGAGGAAAGATTTGATTGTTTGTTTGAATTTGACTCCGAAACTACCGGAACAAAAATTCGTTCACCATTAGAATGCTTAGTTTCCCCTGAAGAACATGGGGTATAGAATATTTTCAAAAAGTTAGGGATCCCCATGAAAACTTCAATAATAAAACATATGTTCAACATATATAAGTGAACATAGGCTATAAAATATTTTCAAAAAAGTTAAGGATCCGCATGAAAAATTTAATAATTAAACCGTGCGCTATATATTCAACCTCTTTTTCTATTATGGCTCCGCTGCTTGCTTTTCTCAACGGCCAGTGTCAGTTATGGAGTGTCGACTCAATGTAAATACCCCAATGCTGCTAAAAAAGTAGGAAAAAAGTGAAACCACGAAGGGTTTCACAGTTTTCATACGGATCTCTTACTTTTTTAGTTAGTGTGTATAATTTCTGAAATTTTTGTTTAATACCCGTGCGAAGCCGGGTCGGACCGCTAGTATTATATAAAACTACTCATCACCAGCCTATAATAGTCCACTGCTGGACATAGGCCTCCCCTAATGAACGCCATAGATGGCATTATCATTTGGGGGTTATTGCCCATAATCCCCACGCTGGGCATGCGGGTTGGGGATCGCAGTTCAGTGGAGTTGTTCCGCAGAGGGCGCTGCTGCCCACCCCTCGGAGTGATTCCCTTAGTCGCCTCTTACGACACCCACGGGAAGAGTTGGGGTGGTGAAATTCTATGCCGGCACCACACGGCCTACACGGCCCACATTAAACTACTAGTGTACAAAAAATTTAAGCAAAGAGTAAATCAATTATGGTTTAATTATTATCACTACATGTATAAAACTTGATTTTGTTACATAGATGTTTGATTGACTTGACATGATTAGATCTTCAAAACACAACGGATTTTGATGAAGTTTTTTTAATAGAGTGATTCTAGAGGAAAGTTTATATGTATAACAAGCACCCGTGCAAAGCCGGGGTCGAAAGAAGGCGCTCGCCACAATGAGACGGATTTCTGGTGTTTCATGTATCATTACGCCCCGTAACATCAGCCCATCTTATTCCACTGCTGGACTTAGACCTCCCCTAATGAGCGCCCTGTCTTCAGCTTGTCGCATCCAGCATGTGCCTGCAGTATTTCGCAAGTCGTCCCACCCGGCCGGAAGGAGTCCTACACTACTTTTGCCGAGTCGCGGTCTCCACTCAAGAATATTAGCGACTTACAGAATATTTGCAAGCCTGCGTGCAGACTGAATACACTTACAAAAATAGTTATAAAGACCTGAAATTGTATCATAATGTTTTCTTGCAAAAAATGATTGATTTATATTTAATAATTATATATTATTAATAATTAAATATTTATTCGGCAGCTAAATTTGACGGGGCATATGTTTCAGGGAAAATATATAGTTGATCACTTGCTCATTAACGTAGATACAATTTTCAGCGTATTTAGCGCAAACATATTAATAAGATTTTCAAATAAAAACTATTAATCATATTCGTACATCATTTTATCATCTTTGTACAAACATTAGCAGGAAATTAGCAGATTTGAAGCAAATACCCACACTGAATACAGAAGGGGGCCCAATGGAATTTACATAAAGTTTGAATAATATCATCCTAAAACAACGGCAAACGTTTTGCCAATAGGGCTAAAATCATTTGCTTTCGGTTATGTTAATGACGTACCCATACTTATGTTACTTGTTTCTGGAATGGTTTCCGCAACTAGGCCACAGGTTTTTGCGTGACGGGTAGACCCCTGCTAATTTCATCATCATCATCATCACCAGCCTATAATAGTCCACAGCTGGACATAGGCCTGCTAATTTAACCACCCGATATCCTCCAGGAAAGCCAGCAGCTCGCTGACGCCGGTGCGTGCCTACCTAGGCGTTCTCGGTCTCACGAGGTATTGTAATCTTTGAGAAGAGAACCTTTGTAATCGTGATACCCAATTTAAAGAGGTGTTTATTAAACAAGCAGTGTCCTGTGACCACACCGACAATAAACCGATTCAGCAATGATTAATAAGTTAAGTTATTAAAACGAATAATATTTTGCACCAATACGAATATTTTTAATATAACGTCTTGATAAGTAGGTAATGTGAGTCTATTATGCCGTGTGGTGCCGGCATAGAATTGCACCACCCCAACTCTTCCCGTGGGTGTCGTAAGAGGCGACTAAGGGAAACACACCGAGGGCGGGCAGCAGCGCCCTCTGTAGAACAATTCCACCGAACTGCGATCCCCAACCCGCATGCCCAGCGTGGGGATTATGGGCAATAACCCCCAAATGATGAATAATGCCACATATGGCGCTCATTGGGAGGCCTATGTCCAACAGTGGACTATATAGGCTGATGTTGTGAGCCTATTAAAGGCATGGACATAGATAACCTATAGAAGAGACTCAGTTCTGCAGCGTACGTATGCATTTAAAACAAGATCCGTCAAATGGATATATTCCCATCCACCCCATTAACCTCCCCATCAAGCAAGCGTAATTCGCGCGCCCAAGATTCCGAACTTTTGTTAATTACGAGTAGATATACGAGTATATAGGTACCCATACAAACTTTCTTATCAGTTACTTCGGAGATAAGTGAGTAGTGTTGAAGTACTGGTAATTTCTTGGACTCTTTTCAATATTGTATTCCGAAAAGTTTGAAACTCAGTTGAGCTACTGTAGTGTGTTTGCAAAAGTCTGCAGTTAGCTCAATTGTAAGTTGTAATATGGTTATTGAATTGTAATTTGCTTCGTTAATAAAGGTGAAACTTAAGCAATATTATATCCCACTCAATGAAATAGCCACCTTCGAAAACGAATTGCGACAATTTCGGGGACATTGTCATTTTTGCGGGTTATTCCCATCTGATCATATGATCAGATTGTGGTTGCATCTGATCAAATAAAAAGTTCCCGATGGATCATTGATCAGATGCAACTGCTTTTTTGAATTAAATTTTGTGCCAACGGATCATAATTATATTTTTGGCGTGTAATATTACTATGCAACTAACTACCTTTTTCTATACGACTTTTTTGTACTTATTAACTACCTATTTTTATAGTTCCTGTTGGGTTGAGAAAAATAAAAAAAAACTGATTTTGATTAAAAAATCAGTCATATAATTGCAAAAATACTTAAAACTTTAATTAAACAAAATCTACAATAAACAATTCTTAAAACAGATTAAATACACAGAACAATCTTAAATAAATAAAAATTATTTTGATCACAAAATAAGTCTTATATTTATAACACAAGTACTTACTTAAAACAAAATCAACAGTAAAACACTAAACAATTTGTTAAATAGGTTAAATAGACAAAATAATGATAAATATATATTGAAATTTGGGTTGATTAAGGTACTAATTGTTTGTTTACAAACTAAACATCTAAAAATCAGTCTAAAATTTGTAATGGTAGACTAAAATTAAACAAAATCAAAAACATGACATTACAGTTTGCCTAATTAGATACTAATTGTTAGGTTAAATAATTATTTTCTTAAAACGTAGTAACAACTTAATAAATAATAAAAAGTTTTAAGTACTTTTGACATAAATATAAGACATATTTTGTGATTAAATTTTTTATTTATTTAAGATTGTTCTGTGTATTTAATCTGTTTTAAGAATTGTTTATTGTAGATTTTGTTAAATTAAAGTTTTAAGTATTTTTGCAATTATAAGACTGATTTTTTAATCAAAATCATTTTTTTTTATTTTTCTCAACCCAACAGGAACTATAAAAATAGGTAGTTAATAAGTACAAAAAAGTCGTATAGAAAAAGGTAGTTAGTTGCATAGTAATATTACACGCCAAAAATATAATTATGATCCGTTGGCAGAAAATTTAATTCAAAAAAGTAGTTGCATCTGATCAATGAACCATCGGGAACTTTTTATTTGATCAGATGCAACCACAATCTGATCATTATGATCAGATGGGAATAACCCTTCTAATACAAATAATACCATAATAATCTCGAAATATGCTCTAATTACAATTCATTTTGGTACCTATCACGTTTGTATGGGCAATTCACCGGTAATAGGCCCCTCAACAGCGTATTTGTGTTGCAGAAGAGGGCTGCTCGTGCAATCTATCTTTTGGGATCAGAGAAATTAAAATAATGACAGTAGGTAGGACAGTAGGCTACCATGTTAATATATTATTTACTAGCGGTCCACCCCAGATTCGCACGGGTATTTTAGAAAAAAAAAATTCATGCGGATCTCTAACTTTATTGAAAATATTCTATAGCCTATGTTCATCAGGGATTTAGGATTCGAATGGTGAAAGAATTTTTCAAATCAGTCCAGTAGTTTCGGCGCCTATTAAATTCAAACAAACAAACAATAAAATCTTTCCTATTTATAATATTAGTACAGAAGTATGGATATACCTAAATGAAAACTGGTCACTCATAATCATAAAAGAATTCGGTTTCCCAAAAATAGCGATGTATAACATAATGAAATAAGCATAAACTCAGTGTCCACAAATGGTACGCAAATAGGATACACAAGATTAATGTATCTTTTAAATAGGCTTCTACAAAAAAATCCAAGTGTATTGGAAAAATTATCTCTAAATAAATTTAAGCAAATTGTCAAACATATTTTTTCTCAAAATGATAGATCACCTCTAGACGATAAAAAACTTGCGAGGTTATGCTCCATCTCGAAAAATAATGATACCTACTTACCTTAAAAAGATTGAAGTAAACAAAACATCAAAGAAATCAATTTATTTCCCAGTTTTACTCATGTTATTTGTATTTTGACGCGTGTCCAAGAATCCTGTTAGGACTAAAGGAAATAAAGAACTTTGTAGCTCATATTTGGTACCAAATATAGAAAAATATGAAAGATATTCTAGAGAAAGGTAATAATACAATAAATAATAAGGTAATAATGAGGGAAATGAAGGTAAGGTAGAGTAATTATAATTTATATTAAGGCGAAAAAAAATTGTATGGTGCGGAGTGTCACAATTTGGTGTAAGCAATGATTTAAAGTGATTGTAATTGCTGCATTAAATTACACAAATTTAGATAAACCTCACTTCACCAAACGCTGAGTATAAATAGGTAACTAGCGTACTTTTTTGCTAGGACAAAACAAGTAAGTATTACAGATTCTAATTAATGCCTTATGTGATTACAATATTTCCGTGTTGAATTACAAAAAGTTAGACTAACCTTACCTGCTTTGAGCATAAATACCTAAGAAACTTTTTTGCTGAGAAACAAGTTTTAACTACCTACTAAATTATTCAATGGAGTATTGGAAATATGTTATATACTTAGGTCAGATGTCAAGGTGTTAAAATAAAAAGAGGAGATTTTGAGTCGAACTGAAAATGAGCATCGGTTTTCAAGTATTTTCTTATACGTTTACCAATATTTTCTTCCTTAATTTTTAGGGTTTTGACATCGGTTTCAAAACCCTTATGGGATCACTTTGTGTCCGTTTTGTGTTTTGAATCCTTGATATCTCAAAAACTACTGCAGCTATTGATTTGAAATTTGAAATTATGATACATTTTGTGCGCCCGTACCGATTTATAGAAAAAGAAATGAAAAATCAAGATGAAGATTTTCAGTACAAATTTTGAATTTTAAATGGGACGTACAGAGTCGAGCGTGGTATCAAATGACCCAAAAAAGGTATTCTGCCGTACAGAACCAATACACTGTATCTTTGAAAATTAAGTTTTGAGCAATTAATAAATAAAGTTTTTATCAGTTTTTTTGACTTTAAAGGGTGTTATTAAATAAATAGCACACAAAAACTTTTTTATTTATTCTGTGGGGTTGTACTTAATCTAGCCATCAATTTTTTAAGTGATAATAATGTAGATAAGCTAACTTATTGCCAAAAACATGTTTTGCCGGAACTATCTTATAAAAACAAATATCACTATATTATGGCAATACACTCTATCTTAAATATACAGTGTATATATATATAATTTGTTGATGTTTTACAGACCAATGCGATGGCATATTTTGTTTTATGAAAAAACGACTTTGCTTATAAAAAATATTTATTCACTTCGCTCTTTACAAATTAATTTTTTCGCCTTTTTATGGCTGCTGAAGATGTTAAGGGCTTATAACAAGGCAATTAACTTATTATGAGACATTTTTTCCATTTAAAACAAACCGTTAAACCAAATTTATAATTTATCTAATTTTCGATATATCTCAAAAAGTGCACAAAAGTAGCAGCATGTGTCTTTGGAGAAAATATAGCTTAGCACGGTTAGATTACGTGTATAAAATCTCAAACCGAAAATAGGCCAAAATGGGAAGATATTTACATTTATATGTTGCTTTTCATACAATTAAAATAGTTTTACTGCGCTATCTCCTAGACAATAAGTCCAATCGAAAAAATGAATATCGTATAATTTGTTGCCGTATAATAGACAAATGCGATGGCATATTTAGTTTTTTGAAATAACGACTTTGGTTTTTTATTATCCTATGTCCAACCTCTTGTATGGAGACAAACCACTGTGGCCGGTCGCCACACGCACAAACCCTGCGACAACTCACTGGAATATATCTATCTAACTCACTCTTACGAATAATTTATACGTCGCTTTCACACGCTACTCCTACGCTAACGCGGCAAAACACTGTATAATTTATAAGTGACGACGGCAAAACAATGTAACTTAAAGTTAACATGTTTTGCCATTTTGAGCTTTGTATTAAACAAGTTACAGTGTATTTTTATACCATTCTGCTGGCCTCAAATCTGTTATAAATAAAGTTTGAATGATATAGCTATACATAAATGGCTCAGAAAATGCAATTGGACCATATTATGACAAAACACTTAACTGTAACTTAAGTTACAGTGTATTGGTTTTGCACGTCAGAATTGGTTTGTAGATTCCAAAATGGTTTATGAAATTTTGGTAGATTTTATACTTTTTAAAATATTTTGAAAAAGGTTTTAAAAATTACCATTCTTCCACCCCCCCCCCCCCTTCCGCTATCTCTGAAGTGTGCAGAGCGATCGATGTGAAATGTACCAAGTGTTTGTAGATTTGGATCTATATTTTGAACGAAAAATATAGAGAAGTCTATAATAATAATACTATTTTGAATTTTATTTTGGAATATGGTCAAAAGGGGAGGGGATTATTTTCTAAATGGTGAACTAGCGCACCGAGTGGGGTATCAAATTTGTACATCTCAGAACAGTTTTTCAAATTTTGATAAATTTTATACGTTTCGAAATAATATTTACAAAACGGTCGAAAAATTTAACGTTACCCCCCCCCCCCCCCTAGCTCCGACCTGTGCAGAACGAAGAATTTGTAAATATTTTAAATATTTTTCGATAAAAAACAGTAAAGGATAAAAAAATATTATTCTAGGTTAACCCTAAGACATAGACGTATACCACCGCGGACTTTTTTGTAGACCTTTTTAGGTGTACTATAGGTACTGTAGTACACTATTTTGATTTATCTCGTAGGGTTTAGCCAGCGTTTTCAATGTAAACGCGAAAAACGTGTTTCTTTACGACATCACATTGAAAGCCTCTCAAATTATAAATGTTTTGTTAATACATTAGAGGTATGTTACAGAAATATACATTACTTTCTCTTGAAACACTCTACCAATTAAAAAGCACCGCATCAAAATCCGTAACGTAGCTTAAAGATTTCAGCATACCTACCTACATAGGGACAACAGACAGACAGTGTGAAGCGACTTTGTTTTATACTCTGTAGTGATTACAAAATTAATAACGTTAAAACCCAATAAAAAATCCTATTCAAACCATTTTCGACTTCTACGAGGACGAAGTCGCGGGCAAAAGCTATTATATACTATAGGCACAATAAACCGATATCCTGTAAAACGAACACTGAATGCGCTGTGATCTATGAGAACAGATATATATAGAAGATAAGCTTTCTCCATTTACACCCCAGAGTCGAGAGGTTAAGACGACTAGGCGCTAAAATTGTTGACTCTACGTTATAACTACTTGTTAACAGGCATACGACACGTGTTATCAAAACACATCGTCAGGCTTCATCAGCAGAAAGCAAACAATATCTATGAATATGTCAATGAGGCAACAATTCAGGGTCGAGACAAATAAAACGTGAATCAATATAAACACATTTCTAGCAAAATAAGACGCGAGCATTCCGTTGCGTCGACTCCTTTCTATTGAATGGAATGTTTGCCGTATGTTGAAGCTATGGAGTAAATATCCTACATAACACCATAGACAAACAAAACACAATAGACTGCTAATAGAGAACAAAATTTTGTAACTCAAAATAAAGGTACAATTCCAGGCTATTACTAGATGGCGCTGGCAAATAGCCTGGGAACCATTCAATCAGCATTTTAAACCAATTAATCTCTTTTAATTCTTTAAAATTAAACATTTTAATTGATAATTCATTTTTTAATTAGTACTACTATTGTCGCAAAACATGTTTCATCGATTTAGTGTAAAGTAAATAAATATTCAATGTTGGCAGATGGCGTGGTGATAGATCGTAAGGTAGCAAGTGTTGCTTTCTTTTTATATAGATGGCGCTTAACGAAAACGTATTATTGATTGTTAGCAAACTAGTAGCCGCAACTCAAACACGCGAAGAAAGAATCAGGGTGACCATCTCGAAATCGGCAATTCTGCCACACACTGGCCAAAATCTGCCAAACAAGACGTAAAAAATGATAGACGGATGAAATAAATAACAAACAAATTTACATAATATCATTTAAAATTAAATCTCTCTCATACGATTTTTCTTGAATCTTGTAAATCTGCCAAAAACTGCATCTTTTTTTCGTCATCGTATCGTATTTTGAAGCCAAATCAGCCAAAATGGCAAAAATCTGTCACAAATGGTCACACTGGAAAGAATCGTTTTGTCCGCAGTGCCGCCAACTCGGTGTCAGGTATCGGGCTAAATCGTATTGAAAAAAGGTTAGAAAATTTACATGGCCATAAAATATATAAAAAAGGTTGATTTTTTTCTCATAATTCCATGCCGAAGTTTTTTTTACCTTATTTGCAAACACAAAAAAATCAATACCACTTAATATTTATCATTATTTTGGTGTGCCTCTGCACTTACGTGTACCTAACAACTTACGCATAAGATTTTATAAATAACAAACTACATAGTAATGTTTTTAAGAACCCAGGTTTGTCCTACCTATCTTAAAGTGCCAAAAGTTAAAACTTTGAAACGCCACTTTGTATGGCATTTCAACGCTACTTTTGACGCTTCTTTTTGGCAATTTATGGCTAAGCAACACTAGCAATGAACAAATGCATAACTCTTGAAAATAAAAATATCATCTCCGTGCACTAACTGACAACGTCGCGCTACCGCAGTTCACTGCGCAAGCTGGCAGCGCCGCCGCAAGCGCTTAAATAACGCCATCTCTTTATTTGCTGTGGTACTAATATATTATACAGTTAGCTATCCTGACGTTGCGGATACAATGTAAATAGAAATTCAATAGTTTATAGCAGATTCAAAACACTCATCGACATCTAGCGTCATTAAAAGAAATCTTTATCGATGTACGTTTTCTTGTATGAGATTGGCAGTCTATTGTGTTTTGTTTGTCTATGATAACACTCATTAATAATTAATTATGACGACCTCTGTGGCTTCTATTTCCTATCTATCTATTTAATGTATTGTATAAAATACAACAGTTCTCTAGTACCCATAACACAAGCTCTGCTTAGCTTGGGGCTAGATGATACTGTGTGGATTGGATTATTTATTTATTTATCGAAATCTTGAAATATTTCCATTAATTTGCATCCAATTTGCCTTATTTTATAGTAATGAGATTCTAAAATACGCCTGTCAAAACCTGAAGCCGAGAAACCTAGCTTTTATAATAAAACGAAGGTCTAGCCGTCACTCGCAGCCTCTTAGTCTTTAATAATTAATACAATATTTCAATAAATAATATTAGTTATTTGAAACATTGGATTGCGTTTGACAATTCTACTAATATTATGGATGGGAAAGGTAGTGTAGTTTTAAAATGTTAGTGCGAAGGCAATGCCGAATGAAGTTGTGTGTCTAGAAATAGCCTAGAATAGCAAATAGATAAGGTATTCCTTAAGATATGAAATCCCTTTTAAAACTGCGGCCAGAACATTATATACCTATAATTATTATGTGTGTATTATAAAGAGGAAAGATTTGATTGTTTGTTTTTTTAAATACTTCGAAATTTCTAAACCCAATTGAAAAATTCTTTCACCATTAGAATCCTACGTTGTCCCTGATGAACATGGGCTATAATTATAATGTTTTCTAAAAGTTAGGCATCCGTATGAAATCTTTTCTATTGTAACACAACGTGTCTGTGTGTGTAAGAATGAAATTTTAAACTAAAATTACAAACTAAATCCCTTTAGGAAATAAAGTACCTACTGTGTATTACTTTATTTCCTATAATTATTTTGCTTATCAGTTGAATACAATTTATTAGTATAGATTTTTTGTTGCACTAATATGTTTCTCTGAATACCGCATGTATCTGTTAGGAACATTACTGAATACGTAATTAATATAATAAAGAACTGTAAGGGCTCATTTAATGTAAGATATTATTTATAAAAATACTATAACTGTTAAAAATAAATCATCACGAATAAGTCAGATGCAAAACAAAACACATAAAAAGCTACAATTGAAATACATTTTACTCGGGGAATGCTGTATATAACGGGCTGAATTAAATGATAAAATACCTAGAATTAAATTGCACAGCCTAGAGTGCTTTTGTTACCTAGCAAGTTAAAGTACCTACTATGCAATGGTCAATTTAATCATATTAAATCGAATTAGGATCGCCATCCAACGTGGAAATGCTGCCAGCATTCTAGGCACGCTGTCCTATGGTTATATAGGCTTAGATATTTAGGCAATAGGGGAAAGGTGTCCAAAATGATCCCCTTAAGAGAAAAGCTTGATTGTGTCCAAAGTATGAAGGTTATTGAAAATGTTGAAGGAGTATAAGATGCATAATTTCAGTGCTAACGTTTTAGCATACCCTTATTTTGGGTTCTCTTTATAAAGACCAGATTTACTTAACATTTTCCAAAACATTGCTAAAGGATCATTTTGTACACCTAGGTGTATAAAATGATCCCTGGGGTAGGGTCAAAATGATCCGAAGGATCATTTTACCCCACCTGCTATTATTAAAGTTAAAATAAAAGATATATACGAGTAGGTACGTAATCATGATTATGTTTATTTTCAACACAATCATCAAAAATAGTTTACTTAAATTATTATAGTACCTAATCAACACTGTGTTTAAATACCAAGGTAGAAATTACAAAACTTAAACAAACATTAAACATCTTTCTTTTGCTTGAGATCAGAAATATTTTTAATAACACAATAACAGCTCTTAAACTATTCAGAAAATCTTCTTAATATTTTTTAATCAAACTATCTCACCATAATAAACAGTTTTTCATATTTCCCCCTTCCCCCATGACGTCTTTTGAATAAGCTTCTGTGCATTCAGCGTCATCCGAAGATTCTGACTCGTAAGTCTTCCTCGCTCTCTTTATTCTTTGTTTTTTTTTATTGTTCTTTTTATTTTCCCGTTTATTATTTGCTTGTTTTGATTTTTGTCCTTTTCCTGCTCCTTTTCCTTTAGTTTTCTTTTCAGAGATCATTTTCACACTTTTGTCTTTACGTGACTTTTGCTTTGCTTCTTTTTCTATTTTTTTCTGGATTTTACTCTTCTAAATAGTTTTTATAGGGTGTGCTAGTCAAAATTTAGGTGTCTATTTTTCTTTTTCTTACATTATTATTTCTTTTTCCTTGTATCTTTGGCAAAGGTCGAAGATCTCGTGCTGAATAAACTCCAAAAGATGTCGATGGTTGATCAAAAGTGGTTGAATCTACGTCTGGCGTATCTAAATTAGCGGTTGCTACAGTGTTAATATCTTGGGTTAGTGCAGTACAGCTTGTAGGCGCTATCAGGTTCGAAATCAATTCGACAGCTTGGTTTCCGAGAGTTCGTGGAGATTTGATAGGGCTCTTATTTACTTGTCATGCCTTTAGCTTATTTTTATTACATTTGCAATGATTGTACCTATATACTACATACAAATAATGTTAAATACGTTACACAATTTAAGATATTTTATTTAAAATCTGTTAAAATGCTTGGGGTAAAATGATTCCAGGGATCATTTTGTACCGGCAGAAGGGGATCGTTTGACCTCAAGAGCACATTTTTCAAAACATGTATAAAACTAACCTCGAAACATGGCCTTAGTGAGATCGTAGCGTGCTTGAGAATAAGTTGAATATTGATAGAAACAGCCAGTAAAACATTCATTCGGTAAAATGTAACCAAATTTCAACAATGAAATATTATTTTTATGCTTACCTTAGATTAAATACACCAATTTTCTTTTTTTCGTAATATTTCAACGCACAACACTCACGGCGCAATGACACCTTGTGAGACCACTGAGCGGGGTACGGGCAAGACGTTTGCTTATAAATCATATAGATGGCATTAGTAGTTTGCTGAGAACCATAGGGAATCATATTACCTCGAGGGATCATTTTGTACACCTTTCCCCTAAATATATAAGTGTATATAGTAACTGTAAATTTTATATTCTGTTAAGTATCTACTGTAATTTTCTTTGTTAATAAAATTCTAATCATAACCTTGTGGTGAGCAACCATTATGTGATTATGTCAGGCGCACCATTTTCTTGTTCCGTAGATTCCGTAATTATAATAAAGTATAAAACCAGTATTATGCAGGTAAATTACGGCATTCTTGCATGGTAGGTTATATTCATACTATTCGTATTATAAATTCTAAGGTAACACACAGAAGTGTTACCTTTTTACATTCCTAGAGAACAATCCCCGTGCTTGGCCTACTGTAGGCCAAGCACGGGGATTATTCTCTAGGGTAGTATGGACAATAATGTGACATCGCATCGCCATACATTGCGTACATTATTGAAGTTGAAGAAATTAATTTCGAATAATTTACGCATTCGATGACAAAGTGACGTAATTTTTGTCTATTCTACCTTAGACAAGAAAGCCCGTGCTTGCCCTACTGAACGGCTAAACAGATCTCAATGAATGGCAGGAAGGTAAAATATATCTTGACGATGGACAAAGACTTTTATCCCGAAAAGCGCGGAGTTGTGGTCAGAACCTAGTTTGATGTATAGATCATCATAAATCTATACGTCAATATAATATAATACAGCGAGGCAATGCAGCAAGCTTTTTGGGGACGCTTCTGACTGGTATTGATATGGATCAGTTGATTACCTGTGGTTTGTTTGCAACAGTCTGCAGTTAGTTCTTGGTTGGTTGGTTTCAATAATACTACTTCTAAATCTTCTAATTAGGTTATTTAATAGTATTTTTATTTGTTCATAAAGGTTTTACCCTATTTATTAAATAATTCAATATGTTGATAATATTATACTATTGCGAATCCTTTAATTTTAAACATTTTTAATTTTAAACTTTTTTTAATAGGGCAAAAAGCCTTTATTAACAAATAAAATTACAATAATCTAACTAAATAAAAAACTAGTATTTACAATTGAAACAATTGAGCTAACTGCAGACTGTTGCGAACAAACTACAGGTAGCTCAACTGATTTTAAACTGTTTTTTAAGTTTTGCTGGATAAATACTTATTCTTTGGGAATAATATCTGGGAGTAAATTTAAACTTGAAATTTAAAATGATAACACATTTCGCCCGTCTGTACAGATTTGAGAAAAAAATTGAATCAGATTTTGGGTAAAAGTTTTGATGTCGAAATTTGATAGATTTTGAGTGATAAGAATCGCTCACTCATCACAATTTCAAAAAATTTGATTTGATTTGAACATTTCGAAGGTTTTGATTGATTACCTAATCAATATTCTCTCATAATAAGTACCTGATTGACTTGAAGTGGGGTTGCCAACACCTGCTATGGCAGAATAGGAGCATCGTTGACCGGGCGTGGGGCTCCGACGGCAGCTCTTTATTGTATTCTGAAATATAAGGTCAATATTTACTCAATTATATTAGTCATAGTTTTACACATATCTAAGATTACTTGTATTATGGATTGAAAGGGAGAAGAAGACCGAAGAAGAGATGGATAGATTGTGTGAAAGAGGATATGTGTAAGAAAGATTCGGACGGTACGATGACGGCTGATAGAGAGAGAGTGGAATAACAATACAGGTTGTTACGACCCCACCTAGCGTGAGATAAGAAACTATGATATAAAATATCCAGCAATATTCCAGAGAATTGAGTTATAAACTAACTAGCTTCTGACCGAGGCTTTGCGTGCGTTATTCCGGAATAAAGAGTCCCCTTTACTTTCCAGAACCAGTTCTACAACTGTCCAAAATATCAACTCGGTCCATTCAGCAGTTTCGGCGCTGTCATCGCACATCTTGACAACGGCACAAAGTTTCGATTTTTATAAAACAGTACTTGATGATTCTAAAGTTCAAAGAATCTAAGGAGCTTCAAGTGCAACTGAAGGTACATACCTAATATTGAAAAAACATAGGAGCGATCGGTTTCACCCCTCAAATAAAACCACTACTTTCTAAAACAGTAAGGTTTTACCTTCAAAGAATTTGAGAGTCAAATATAGAATTCAGCATTCAACTGGTACACGGGGAGACTGTATTGCATCAATTGCATGGTCGGAAAATGAATAGCAAATTACTTTGAATATTTTTCTTATAACACAACCAAGGTGGCAAATAACCATGCGGCCTGCCTGATGGAAACCGGTTACCGAAGGTTATTGATGCTCGAAGCATCATGGATAATCTTGTACCAAAATATGTTAGAGTATGGCCCTTTACCGTAGAAAATTTTGGATTCACTTCATCCTAGCTAATCGGTTTCACTATTCCAATAATAGTCATAATAATATTAGTCAATTTCAAACACCCGACGGAAATTGTAGTATTCGAAATAGAGGAAATGGTTTGGCAGAAATTTAGTAGGTATCAATGATCTTTTATGGGAGAAGGGAATCTGGTACAGAACCATCCAACCTATAAGAATACAGATGACGATGTACCAAATAGGTACTTTGTCATCTATCTATGTGAAATATATCGAATTAAATGATAAACGAAAGCGGTCAAAGTCAAAAAATTGTGTCGGACTCTTGCTCTGATACGAGTATAGTTATTTGTTACCAATGTCGTCAAATGTTTTTTACCATTCGTTCTACGGTTTACTTAGCCGTCTTTTACATAAAATATCTGATATTCTAAAACTCTGATATTGTAAGACTGAGAACTTGAAAAGAACTCGATCCTCGAAGCCAAAGAATCTATAACTTATGTATGAGAGCTTTCTTTTCTATTATAAATACAAGTTCTAATTTGGTTACTTATTTGATTGTGATTTTCATATTTTCATATATTATTATAATCATCAGAAATTCTTCTAAAAATTTATCTGTCTATCTAGTACCTAAAAGTATATTAATATAACTTGTAAACTACAGAGAACACGTGCTATTTTTATTATTATAAAAATAAAATAAAAAAATAATTTCACTTACCCTAAAAGCATCTCGGAACTTGTTGGACATAATATGGTAGAAGATCGGATTGATGCACGTCGACAAGTAATAAAATACCCCTGAGGAGTATGTGAGGAAGTAGTACGCATACAGCATGATGCAGGACTTGGCTTGGTGGTTCTCGTTGGTGCCGTAGATGGCAACGAGGCGCTGCGCGTGGAACGGCGCCCAGCACACGAAGAACGCGATCACAACGGCCACTGTGGACAAATTATGGGTTATTCCCGCTCGTCCCCACGCTTCGTCCACAGAGGGGACCAACGGGAAGTTTACTTCCCGTTCGTCCCACATTTATAGACGTGGGGACGAATGGGAAGTAAACTTCTCGTTCGTCCCCATTTTGTTAGTTCTAATTTGATTATTTCATTGCAATTTTCTTTTTTACCCTGATAGTTGTGGATATCAATAACATCCGCAACTATCTAAAAGGCATAGTACCTGAAGCCAGCTAACCGATTTTACGGGGCGTAATTATAAAATGTATTATAAGCAGGGAATATGATATGTTACGCAAAATTGCTTAATAATGTAGCTAAATCGGGGCCCGTACTTGGAAAAACTAAACCGAAGTTTCTGATTCATTTCCTCGAAAACGCTTATAAATCGACGAAGAGGTTGGTTTGTGCATAAAGGTTAATTTTAAAAATTTCTAATTTTTACGAGTAGGCTCCCGTTTCGTTGTTCGTTACTAGCACCTTTCCGTACTGGCTGCATGAACACTCGCTATGTAATACGTAAAATTACGCGCAGTAACCCGGTTACTGACCAGGCACACCCAGCCAGGATGGGGATTATCATAATTATAACGCGGTGAGCGAGAGAGACAATCTCGCCCAGCCTCATTAGCGGGTTCGCACTGTTCGCAGTCCTAAAGTAGTTAGCAGCCATATAGTAGTTAAAAGGGGGCTTTTATCTTTTCTGGGTATCTGGGACAAGCGCCATTAAAGACGCTTAAGGAGGCTTTTTTACTGCCAGTATTTACTTAAAATCTCTTTTGCTAAATTGAGATCACGAATATCGTTAGTAAAACTCTTAGATTATGGTAGGAACTGTTAAGGTATGTTAGTTGCGGCGCGATGTAAGGTTAAGTTACATTTTCCGTACTGAACTAGTGATTACTTACCTCCCATTGCCGCCTTGAATAACATTCCTTATCTAAACAGTTCTAAATCATAACAAAAACTTCCGTTATTCCGTCTAAACCATTCAAATTATATACAATTAGGTATTCAATAAACCAATTAATCTAATCTAATGAATTAACACAATCCCTATCGCGTTAATGTTTTCGTGGTGATAATGTAATAGTTCAATCATTGTCACTCACCCAACATTTTTACGACCCTTTTTGTGGACTGACAGTGCTTCCTCATCGTTTTCCTTGTATGCGGCAGGGCTTTTTCAACCTCCTTCCTCTTTTGCCCATCGGTTAAGCTTGTCTCCCTCAGTTTTAAGCCGATCATCGCGTACAACACTGAGATAAGCACCATCGGCGCAAAGAAAAACACAAAAGTCGATATCTCAAAGGAATGTTGCAATATCACTTGTGTTTGTAGGCACATCACAACACCGCTCACATTTTTCAGTCCAAATTGCAGCGCTTGTGGCAGAGCCGCGCCGAGCGCTACTATCCACAGAGCTATCACGTGCTTCACCGCTCGGGAGAGTTTCGACATCTTGTGCGAAACGAAGGGATAACATATCGCTAGATACCGTTCTATGGTGAATAACGTGATTGTTAACACACTAGCGTTCGTAGATGTCTCCGAAGCCAACCCTCGGAGCATGCAGAATGTGTTCCCGAAGACGTACGGCCATTTCGACCAGATAGAATACATCTCTTGCGGCATTCCGCTGACTAGCAGCAGTAGGTCTGATATCGCTAAACTGAAGAGGTAGTAGTTGGTTGCGGTATGCATGCTTTTGTTGCGAACTATTACTAGGCAGGTGAATATGTTTCCAAGTATCCCGGTAACGAATATTATGGAATAGATAGCAGTTATTGGTACGACGATGTATAATGAGTCTCTTTGAGGTCCGAAAATGTCTGTAGGAACGACTGCTGTCACGTTGTCGTCGTTCGTAATGTTTTCTAGTAGTGACTCCATGGTTCCGTTCAAGCCTTTGCTTTTCTAGTCCCAGTCTTCAAGTCTGTAAAAGAAGAGAAGTTGTGTCTTATTAATTTTGCAAGTTGTTTGGCTAAAACTTTTTTATTTAGGAGAGGTTTTTTTATATAACTAAAAAGCGGACTGATCCTCTGCTTAAATGAGGAGGGAATCCAAAGAAGGTTTCTACCTCTACAGAATCCTATGATCCTACCAGAGAATTCTAAATACAAATTCAAATTATTTCAGAGGTTGTAATTTGTGGAATTCTAATTACAAATTTAAATTGTATTTCTCATTCCAGCGGTTGTCAAGTAGGTACCTAGTATTAGCTAACGGTGGAGTCAGCACGTTAGTTTGTCTGTCCAATACCTATTTATTACGTCACAGACATTTCACTCATAACATAAAATATAAAAATTTTACCATGAACATTTTCGAGTCATTTTACTGAGTTCTTCGCAGTTCTTAACGGTTCGAGGTAATAAAATACTGGATGTTAGACGTGCATAGGTATTTGTGAGACTCATAAAATGCATTGAGAACCAAAACATAGCGATTACCTTTGTTTTGAATACAAAATGTAGGAGAGTGGAGTATTGTGTACAAATAAGACAATATCTCACACATGAATGCGTCATGCAGTGAATTAGGATAATTTTCCAATTTCCCTAAAATGTGGAATGAATTCGAGCTACTTATTCAGGAATATTCCATTGGAATGGGTTGCTCAAGGCGTTTTTACGATACGGCTTTGTAGAGATTGTTTGGGAAATTGACTGGATTAGTCTGGTTTTCCGCGAACAAGTCGAGTGGTTACTATTTGATCAATTTAATCTTCATATTATAAACATGGAATATTTGGTTTTTTGAATTGAATAGGCTCCGAAACTACTGGACCGATTTGAAAAATTATTTCACCATTGGAGTACTTACTTTGTCCCTGATGAACATTGGGCTATAGTATATTTTCAAAAAAGTTAGTGATCCGTCTGAAAACTTACAATGTAACCCAAGGGTTGTAAAAATTTATAATTTTTGCAATTTTCGTTTATACCGTGGCTGCTAGTTATAATTTTGTTTATGTTTGCAAAATGCCTACAAGATACAAAAACAAGCTTTGGGATAAAAATAATCTTTAAATACAACAACTATGTGACCAAAGTTGTTGGAACACCAGCAAAATTGAATTTTAAAAAATTCAACTTTATTAATTATAACTCTTCCGGCTTCAGACTTCCCCTTAGAACTCAATAAAAGCTAACCTTGTACCTCCGTCTATTAAAACCACAAGTTGGTTTACATCAAACGCTTCTGCACTGGGTCAGCAAATAACTTGGAATAGAAGGAACATGATGAGAAGCAGAGTTTGTATGCAAGTTTCAACATCATCACCAGCCTATAATAGTCCACTGCTGGACATAGGCCTCCCCTAATGAGCGCCATAGATAGCATCATTATTTGGGGGTTATTGCCCATAATCCCCACGCTGGGCATGCGGGTTGGGGATCGCAGTTCGGTGTAGTTGTTCTGCAGAAGGCGCTGCTGCCCGCCCCCCGCTGTGTTTCCCTTAGTCGCCTCTTACGACACCCACGGGAAGAGTTGGGGTGGTGAAATTCTATGCCGGCACCACACGGCATGCAAGTTTATTAAGTTTCAAAAGATCGTCACGATCTTGCCTTGAACAGAATTTCTCTCTATCTTAGGGTTCGCTGGAGTTTATTTTTTTTGGCTTCTACGAGGACTGAAACGGCAAAGTTAATTGCCGAATTATAGTAAACCTTTTAAATATTTTTTTATTAACGTTAGTTAAACTTAGGTCTAGAAGTATTTTTGGAGCTTAAGGAAAATATTTTTTTGCCAAAAAAATTAAACCAAACATTTTTTATGATAGAAAAAAGCGCCCTTTTGTATTTTTTTGGATTAGAAGAAGAGTGATCTACCTTCATTCATGACAAAGACTATAAAAAAGTTGATATTGATTCGGAATCAATTAGGAATATCTTTTTGATTAATATTAATTAAAAAGAAGTTGAACTTGGCTGATTAAAATTAATTGAAAAAGTCATCAAGCGAGATTTAGGATGATAATATGCAAATAGAACAGAAGGGCGAAGAAACAATTAATACGAATCTGTTGCATTCAAAATCACGTAAAATAAATTCAAAGATTTGTGATAAATTTGCAAAGTAATGAGAAGTGAAAATAGTGTGCAGTACTTTCCAGAAAATAGTATTATTGTTTCACTTTCTCATGGGATTCAAAATTTAGGTTTTAAATCGGGCCATAACCGCCCGTTATAACCAAGATTTGTCATCTTTTCTAGATAATAACGCCAGTCGGCCACTCACACAGCACCATCTAGAAGCAAGCTTAGCAGAGCTTGTGTTATGGGTACAAGATGACTGATATACTTAATACGTCATAGTACGTAGATAAATATCATCATCATCATCAGCCTATAACAGTCCCCTGCTGGGCATAGGCCTCCCCTGATGAGCGCCATAGATGGCATTGTTCATCTTTTGGAGTTTTGCCCATAATTCCCAAGCTGGGCATGCGGGTTGGGGATCGCAGTTCGGTGTAGTTGTTCTGCAGAAGGCGCTGCTGCCCGCCCCCCGCTGTGTTTCCCTTAGTCGCCTCTCCACCCCAACTCACCACCCCAACTCTTCCCGTGGGTGTCGTACACCCACGGGAAGAGTTGGGGTGGTGAAATTCTATGCCGGCACCACAAGGCACCTGTCTCTATGTATGCTGAGACCTTTAAAACTACGCAACAGATTTTGATACGGTTTTTATAATAAATAGAGTGATTAAAGAGGAGGGTTATTATGTACTAGCGGTCCGCCCCGGCTTCGCACGGGTATTAAACAAAAATTTCAGAAACTATACACTCTAAAACGATGGGTTTCACAGTTTTCGAATCCCTTACTTTTTTTAAACAGCATTGGGGTTTTTGACATTGACTCGACACTCCTTACCTGACACTGGCCGTAGAGAAAAAGCAAGCACCGAGCGCTATACAACCTCTTTTTCTATTCTGACGCGCCATAATAGAAAAAGAGGTTCAATATACAGCCCACGGTTCAATTATTGATTTTTTCATGCGGATCCCTAACTTTTTTGAAAATATTATATAGCCTATGTTCATCACGGAAAGTTAAGGATTCTAATGGTGAAAGAATTTTTTAACTCGGTCCAGTAGTTTCGGAGCCTATTCAATTCAAACAAACAAACAAACAAACAAACAAACAAACAAACAAACAAACAAACAAACAAACAAACAATCAAATCTTTCCTCTTTATAATATTAGTATAGATAACATGCATCAGTATCAGCATTGCACCCGTGCGAAGGCGGGGTGGGTCGCTAGTAATGTATAATGAACCAGTAGATGTAGTCCTATAGCGATACAATGCGATTAAAAAACCGTTTTCTCCGGTAACATTCGTTTTATGGACCGTAATATGACGTAATGACCTTAGCATAGTACAAAGCTTGCTTTTACACCTTACGATATCTATCGATTGAGATAGAGCCTAGCACGATTCGATTTATGTCATATTCTGCCATATTTGAAATTATTTGATATTCGCCCTAGTTTTCGGCCCACGTCATTTAAAAATCTTTATACGTCCCGCACGATGATATGCCCATATTCGTCCCGCATACCAAAATTATTGTAAGTACCGTATATTATTATTATTCTGCTATTGTGTAATACACAATAGCATTTCTATACTAATATTATAAAGAGGAAAGATTTGTTTGTTTGAATTGAATAGGCTCCAAAACTACTGGACCGATTTGAAAAAATATTTCACCATTAGAATCCTGAACTTTTCCTGATGAACATAGGCTATAGAATATTTTCAAAAAAGTTAAGGATCTGCAAGAATAACTCTTTATTTGTTTAATACCCGTGCGAAGCCGGGGCGGACCGCTAGTAACGTACATTTTCATTGCATTTTAATTTTAGCGGTAATTTTTTCAACCAAATAGCGTTCAAACCCCAGGTCAGGCCAATTCATTTTATTAGATTTTATAACCAAGTAAAATTAATAGTAGCATAGAATATTCATATTTCAGGAAGTCAGCGGTGTTCTGTCTGCGACGCAGGAGGTTGCGGGTTTGATTCCCGCCTCGCGACAAATATTTTTATGATCTGCAGATATTTGTTTCGCGGTCTGGGTGTTTTATGTGTATAATAAAATATATATATTGTATTTATCTAGTACCCATAAAAAAGCTCTGCTAAGCTTGGACTAGATAACACTGTGTGAATTATATAATTATCCAGCATTATTTATATAAAATGTCTAGTAAATAAGAATACTTGGTTTAAGCTACTGGTTAATAAAGAAATACAAACAAAATCTCCTTCAAATTAATCCAGATAAATGACTAAGAACATGTTTGATAAGAAAATACTTGAAGCCTGCCCTGAGGCGAACAATCATTTACAATTGAAACATTTGTTTCAGTTGTAAATATACATTTACATATACCAGTGGTTACTATTGTCAATACTGTGCAGTCTAATTGGTTTTATACAGTGATGAAATAACAATCATCATCATCATCATCATCATCATCAGCCTATGTTAGTCCACTGTTGGACATAGGCCTCCCCTAATGAGCGCCATAGCGCCCTGTCTTCGGCTTGTCGCATCCAGCATCTGCCAGCAGTCTTTCGCAGATTGTCATCCCACCTGGCCGGAGGGCGTCCTACACTACGTTTACCGAGTCGCGGTCTCCACTCAAGAACACGTTTACCCCTATAACAATAATATTGAAATAACAATAATATTGTTATTTTATCACTGTATGAAACTTGCAGGCTCAAAGATGCTACACTAAGATAAATAGTAAATATTTACTATTTATCTAGCTAGCAAGTTACTCCAAGCTCTTAGAACACAAAGTTTGGTTTTCTATTTAAATAATATTTAAATAGAAAAACAAACTTTGTGTTCTCATATATGCTAGATCGCTTGCAGCATATATAGATAGATAGCGTTTTTGATACATTAGATTTATTTAGATACTAGCGGCCCGCCCCGGCTTCGCACGGGTATTAAACAAAAATTTCAGAAATTATACACAACTAGCGGCCCGCCCCGGCTTCGCACGGGTATTAAACAAAAATTTCAGAAATTATACACACTAAAACGATGGGTGAAACCCAGTTTTCATACGGATCTTTACTTTTTTTAACAGCATTGGGGTTTTTGACATTGACTCGACACTCCGTAACTGACACTGGCCGTAGAGAAAAAGCAAGCACAGTGCGCAACCCCTTTTTCTATTCTGACGTGCCTTATTAGAAAAAGAGGTTTAATATACAGCGCACGGTTCAATTATTGAATTTTTCATGCGGATCCCTAACTCTTTTGAAAATATTATATAGCCTATGTTCATCACGGAAAATTTAGGATTCTAATGGTGAAAGAATTTTTCAAATCGGTCCAGTAGTTTCGGAGCCTATTCAATTCAAACAAACAAACAAACAAACATACAAACAAACATACAAACAAACAAACAATCAAATCTTTCCTCTTTATAATATTAGTATAGATATAGATATAGACAAGAGTTCTTCAATATTATGGCTGACTTTACTTCTTCGTTTTGAAGTTTATGGTTTATGGTTTCATAAACACGCTTATCTAAATATAATAACATATAATAACACAGTAATCAGCGCTGTGCTATATCTTCCACTCCTGCAATTGAAATGAAAACTATTTTATGGCCTTAGGGCGTCCCAACCAGTAAATTGTAATTACCTATATAAACGACTAGCGGCCCGGCCCGGCTTCGCACGGGTATTAAACAAAAATTTCAGAAATTATACACACTAAAACGATAGGTTTCACAGTTTTCATACGGATCTTTACTTTTTTAACAGCATTAGGGTTTTTGACATTGACTCAACATTCCAAAACTGACACTGGCCGTAGAGAAAAAGCAAGCACCGTGCGCTATACAACCTCTTTTTCTATTCTGACGCGCCATAATAGAAAAAGAGGTTGAATATACAGCCCACGGTTCAATTATTGAATTTTTCATGCGGATCCCTAACTTTTTTGAAAATATTATATAGCCTATGTTCATCACGGAAAATTAAGGATTCTAATGGTGAAAGAATTTTTTAACTCGGTCCAGTAGTTTCGGAGCCTATTCAATTCAAACAAACAAACAAACATACAAACAAACAAACAATCAAATCTTTCCTCTTTATAATATTAGTATAGATCTGTGCATAAATTCCAATTTTAGCCGTAATTGAAACCCAGTAATGAACTAAATTAATGTTATGACGAATAAATGGAATCGGTTACATAGTGCATTTCGATTGGATTGATTGGAGTGCGGTGGATTCACTGGTGTGATAGATAGATAAATAGATAGATGTTCACGTCTTTAAGTCGGTATTTTTTTTATATGGCACGATGGTCTTTTGATGTTGCAGTGAAAGTATTCGAAAAAAAAGGGAATATACCAGTTTTGATTCAAAAACAATTATCTAACGAAATTGTAAATGTATCCATTGCTTACCCAATCTGGAATAATTCATGATTGGTTGATAAAGTCTTATTCATAAAGAAAATTACAATAAAATAATAGACACAAATGAGTTAACTGCAAACTGTTGCAAACAATCTATAGGTAGCTTGACTGATCCGTATAATGTGTCTCCATAATGCTGGCTACATTGCCTATGTCAATGCTGATGCGCTGATATTTACCAACTCTGGGGTGGCTTGGAACAGACGCTCATAATATTTATTTATAAATCCAGGGCTGATTTCGCATAATGTAGTTGTAGTTTTGGGCTAAACATTGCTCCAGATATCAAGCTATAAAATTGTTCAATGCATTACCAACGGACCTGAAAACTACTCTAACCATCGAAAGTTATTAATTTAAATTGAAATTGAAAGAATTTTTGCTAAAGGGTTGTTACTACTCGATAAATTAATTTGTAATCATAGCTATCTTTGTCAGTGTTGACATCATAAATATTATTTCCTCTAGGTTCTTATACCATTTTGTTCTGTTCATTCATGTATTTTATTGTTATTGATGTTTGGTAACCTAATTTAATATTTATCTTGTGGATATATTATTCATGTATTAATTGTGTATTTACTTGTAATTTCAAATATTTTCTTATGGTTTTTGAATAAACATTTTGATTATTATGATTACGATTACTTCTGATCCCGGAACACCGCATTAGAAGCCGCAAGCAGAATGTAGTTTACCATACTAAAAATATTTTGCAAACCAACAGTATCATTATTTCTTCAAATAAAGTACAATGGTGAGTGCTGCCCCTTTCAACCCACAAATTTTCTACTAAACTACTCCGTTCGACCCAAAACAAAAAAAAATTGTGAGAGTCTCTACCCAAACGTACTTATTCCAAATTTCTATTATTTAAATTCAGATAAATGACAAAGTAGAAGGGTCACCAGACAAAAAAGGTAGATACTTATTATAAATATTTTAATTTAAAATTTAATAAACAGTTATCAATCGTGTCGGTGGATGCGAAACGCTTTTAGGGTCACTTTTATGTCGGATTTCGAATTACGGAATGTCATGTCGGGGAATAAAGCTTGTGTATAAAGCTGTGTGCTTAATAAAGTTTTTTCTTTAACCTTTGTTGTAATATTATATTGTATGACGAAAAAAAGAATAACGAAGCTAAGCAGTTGGTTATATGTGTACCTTCATAACTCAAGTAGGGAAGGTAAGATGTGAAATTCAGAAGCTTCGTCAATAATACTAAAAAGTTCGGACTTAGCAGTCATGTACTGAAGTAAACTTCACACACCGAAAGCACTGAACGATCGGACTGTATTTTTTTATTATTTTTTAAATAATAAAAATAAAGTCTTTTCTATGTATGAAAAGTAAGGTAATTATCCCATGGGAACTAACCCATTGGATAGAAATCAAACGATTCTATAGAAAGAACTCGTGCAAAGCCGCAGGCAGTAACCTGTTACTGAGATAATAAATCCAGGATAATAGCGGCAAGCACCAAAGTAGTTATTATACTACAAGCTTGAGTTACTCAAGCTAGCTGGTAATCTATTGGATATTTTCCTCCAACTACTGTAGTTGGAGGAAAATATCCAATAGATTACCGCCATATTGAGAGCCATTGGATATAAATATCCATCGATCAATCATGCATGTACCTACTTATCAAATAGGTAGGTATATCGTGCGGATAAATTTTGCATCGTACTCGCATGTATGAAGCTACTAGGGTTTATGGTTTCTCGAGGTATTGAATTTCTCGGGTCTCGAGAATTCAATGCTGTGTATATTATCCAGCATTATTTATATTATTATTATTTATTAGATTTGATAAACTTTTACAGCTTTCTTCTGTGTGTAAACTGTAATTAAATGTAAGAAATCAAATTAAAAACTTTCATCAATAGGTACTAATATTATAAAAGAGGAAAGATTTGATTGTTTGTTTGTTTGAATTGAATAGACTCTTCAGAGCCTATTTAATTGATGTTTTTCATACGACAAAAAATTTGAATTGTTTGGGTTCTGTACTTGGATTAAAAACAAACTAAGTAAAACTTAGTTTGTTTTTGTCCCCTAAATTAGTTCCCAAGGGATAAAAATAACATTCGAATAGGTGCACAGTTGCCATTATAAAAATATCAATTCAGTTGTTTTTTCTAAATAAATATAAACGATGAAACAGTATTTTATTAAACTAACTAACTTTATTTTATATAAAATGTAGGTTTACATTCAACAAGACAAGCACTTAAGAGTTAAAACACAAATGAAACCAAACGCAGCTCAGCCTAGTGCGAAGGCTAGCATCCCTCGCGTCGTCGAGTCGTTTGTGAGTAGAACCAACAAAGGACTCCGTCAGGGCAGCATTTTATGATTTTACAGAGTCTTTACATACAAAAGGATGATGCCGAAATGCGGCTAAAGGCAAAGAATTAAACTGAAGAAAATTCTCGAGTTATCGACTTTTCTCTACCTGAATTCCTCGGGTTCGAGAACTGTGAATTCGGCATAAACCCTAGAAGCATAACTATTACGAGTCGAGTATCGGGTAACTATAGTAATTTAAAAGTAACCGACAGAATTTGCAGTCCGCTGATTATAGCAGACATGTACTGCATTATTAAAGCTACATAATAGGCATTATAATGCAGTAAGCAGCTCTTTGATATTTTAACGCCTTGTCATCACGTGATAACACGAGACTGGGACTTTAGTTTATTCACTATTGCAAATCCAAACGCGTTACTTATATAAAATAAGGGCTTACTGACGTTTGGGACACAATATTTTCGGACACAGACAGCGGCGTTGAATCGGACAATACCGTATTTCATGAGCCATTTGTAATTTCCAATCGCGATACCGTGTGATTCGGGCACGATTTGAACTCAGCATCATAATGGCACAAATATGTAGTGTTATTGCTGCAATAGTTACTACACTCTAGTATCTTTTACAATTTTTTGAGGTTATGTTGAAGTTAATAGAGAGTATGATTTTGTTTAATACAAAAATATGACATCAAAATCAAAAAATCAAGTGTTTTATTTCCTTTAGAACCTACATGACTCTTGGACACGTTACAAAATACAAAATACCTAGTAGGTAATACTGGGAAATAATTAAATTAGATAGATCGTTGAATCGACATTGTTCAGCTTAGGAATGACATATTTTAGCTTATGCTTTTCAATTTTGACTAGTTCTGTAAAATTTTACATTATCTATCTGTTTTTTGCTATTTTGTTACATCGAAAATAGTCAAAACTAGCGGTCCACCCCGGCTTCGCACGGGTATTTAACAAAAATGGAATTTTTCATAAGGAACCCTAATTTTTTGAAAATATTAATTTTTAGTACCTATGTTCAAAATGTCTAGAGCTCTTAATTTTGTAAGGCCCGTAAAATGAAGAATGAGAAGAAGAGGTACCTACTACAAATTAATCAACATCTTGAGAAATCGCCGTAACATAATAATGTATATTAATTAATTCAAGCGCTATAAAGAAGTTCATGCGCTTCAATTAATTGAATCATGGTCATGGCGGCGTCGCCAAAGTTTAAATAGGAAATGTCGTACTGGTAACTTTTGCCGATCTTTAATTGATTAATAAATAATAAATAATTTAATTGATTAAACATTCATAAACAAAACTCATACCCTATTTTGTGGATGGATGGATGGAGATGATTTGTACCTATCAAATCTAACATCACAGGCGAGTTCAAGTATTGAAGTATTTTGTAAGCCTAAATAAATAAAAAAATAACGTTATTGAATCTGAATCTTTGGCTACGGATCAGGAGTGTAAAAGACGACTGGACTGGGGTATGCATGAGGGAAAAATATCGGGGCGTAGAACCCATCGGCTGCCATAGGTAACGCTGGATCGAATGAGGTGAAGCCGATCTCCGTAAACTGGTCGTCATCATCATCATCAGCCTATATTAGTCCACGGCTGGACATAGGCCTCCCCTAATATCTGGTCGTCAATAGCCTGCAAAAGTTAGCTCAGAAACGAGGCATTTCCTTCCAAGGAAAGTAAATATTTTACCGAGGAAGGTGATTTTTTATTTCTTTTTCTAGTTAGAAGCTAGTAATTGATACTTGATAGAGTAAAAAAAAGTACAAAAAATTAAAACTTGTTTTCGAAATAAGTGTAACGTGAATATGTGGCAAGATGGCGATGGTGGCACAACACATACCATAACACAAGGGCAGCATGGCGTTACCACTACCTCCGTATTAAATATAATAATTATGTTGTCACATGTCAGTCATGTGCAGGAAAATAGCCACCAACACGCAATGGTAAATAATTAAATTATTTTTCAAGTATGTAACATGAAACCTGTACTAAAATAACACTTAAAAAAATCATATAATGTATTTTAAATCCATTTTCACATAGTAAATTGGAGGCTTAACAAACTGATAATATCTGTGGCGTTGTGGAATTCCGCCTGCGAAGAAGCTGTTGCAGGTTCCATTCCCGTCTCGGGACAAATGTTTGTACCATCTTTATATTTGTTCCAGGTATTCTAGACGTATTATATTTTGCATGAAAAAATATCTATGTAATATATTATTTACCTATGTATTTCATTACCCATAACACAGCTCTGCTTAGCAGTATAATTTATTTATAAAATTTACATGAATATAATTACACGAATCGCTACATCTTACGCTATTTCCGGTCCCTAACACATTAAGTTAGATTGATTGATACCCTTTAAAAAAACATTTCTTAGCACCCTACGATTTTTATGATTAAATATTTTACATTTAACTAATTACTCCCTTATTTCCGAAGTAACTGCTATAGTATTAGTATACGTAGTCGCCAAAGCCTTGGCGCGAGTTATACTCGCACTTGGCGGATCTGTTTATTTACAGGATAAACCTCTAAGGGATAAACACAATAATAGCATAACGAAAACATGACAACGGAGCTTGACAAATGTGTCAACGCCCAATAAGTTCAGTTGATTTGTGTGTTGACATCCATAAATACGTGCGGCGATTTAGATGATATGTCGACCCTCCCCTTGGAGAGATGTCAATAATCTATCGTGAGATATATCAACCAAATTAAACTTAAGTAGTAGGTACTAGTAACTAGTATTTACTAACTGAAATTGAGCTTACTGCAGACTGGTGCAAACAATCAACAGGTAGTTTTTCCATTACAAATTTATCTAAATCTGGCGTCAATGGAAACGAGCAACCTTAAGTTAAGTACAAACTGCTTATATTCGTAGAAAAATATTGTGATACTCCTTATTTTTATATTTAACGTAGGTACGTATGCAAATTTTTGATGACAAATAATTATTTTATATTGTTGTTAGTAGAGATATAGGTAAGATCATTAATCGTGGTGAAGATATGCTCAAATTACTAATTTGAGCATATCTTCACCACGATCTGATATTATTTGTACCTACTACAATAGTATTTACGTACTACGTACGCGAATAATAAGAAAACATTTCTTTGAAAACTCCTGAATTGGTTTAATTTCATTTCAGTAAAGTATTGAAAAAAAGGGTAGGAACCTAGATAAATACAATTTTAGTGCAAATATTAGCAGATCATGGTAAAAATATGCTTAAATTATTAAACCTTTTGGTATTACGTTTGTATAACTTTGGGTAATTCATCCGTGTGTCCGGAGCCTTAACTGCAAGCTCCAATCTATTCTGGGGACAGTTCCTTTGAAGGTTGCAATCACACTGGTTTGTTGACCTTAGTTTAATGTTTTTAAACCAAACCAGTCGCTTAATTGCGATGCATGCGCAAATTGACATGACGTGATTACTTGTTATTATTTTTTGAAGTCAGATAAAAACAACATACTCGTACTTACCGTTTGGTGCATCTTTGAGTGCCTCTAATGAGACGTTTTCCTTTGTAAAAAATCTTTAGAACTTGACTTCTTCGATATGGCAATATGTGTCTGAATTGCCACTTTTCTCTTTAGAACTCAGTGTGTTAGAAAAACTAGCAATCAGAGGTTGCCATTGGGATGCCATGTCAAACTATGCTATTTTAATACGACAGGCCGTTAATATTAATTGGTTGGTCTTTTTCATTTATCGCTAATATTAAAACTAAAACAATCTAACAAGGTACAGGTTTCTTGTTCGCTTCTTTACTTTACCTTAAAAAGATTGAAGTGAACAATTAATCAAAGTGATCACTTTATTTCCCATTTTTATTTCTTATTTAAATTGTATTTTGTGACGTGTCCAGTCCAAGAGTCCTGTAAGGTCTAGAGGAAATAAAGCACTTTGATTTTGATTTTGAATAGAAGCGAGCAACCATAAGTACAAACTGCTAATATTCGTAGAAACTACGTGATATTTGCGACAACCTTTCATGTGAAATTAGATGAGACCTCGAACCCCCACCCCTTTCTGAATACCTTACCTTATTTAAATTTACTTTGAGATCAATTCAAAATAAATATTAAAAGCTAAGCTATTAAAACAACCCCCTCCACCGTACGACATTTTTCCCCCTATTACACTTCACATCACTCAAGCTTGGCTGGCAGTCTTTCTGTCCCTATGTATGGTTAGATCTTTAAAACTACGCAACTGGTTTTGATGAGGTTTTTCTATATCTAATAATAGCGGCCCGCCCCGGCTTCGCACGGGTATTAAATAAATATTTCAGAAATTATACACACTAACACGATGGGTTTCACAGTTTTCATACGGATCCCTTACTTTTTCTAACAGCATTGGGATTTTTGACATTGACTCGACACTCCATAACTGACACTGGCCGTAGAGAAAAAGCAAGCACAGTGCGCCATATATTCAACCTCCTTTTCTATTCTGACGCGCCATAATAGAAAAAGAGGTTGAATATACAGTGCACGGTTCAATTATTGAATTTTTCATGCGGATCCCTAACTCTTTTTAAAATATTATATAGCCTATGTTCATCACGGAAAATTTAGGATTCTAATGGTGAAAGAATTTTTCAAATCGGTCCAGTAGTTTCGGAGCCTATTCAATTCAAACAAACATACAAACAATCAAATCTTTCCTCTTTATAATATTAGTATAGAAAAAAACCGCGAAAGGGATTCAAGACAAAGCTTTATAATGTATAACATGCATTAGTCGGCATTGCACCCTTGCTAAACATTGAATATGTTAAAATTTAGTAGGTTACTTAAGAATTTGACCTGAAATTTAAAACTTTTGGTTAGCTCAAATGTTTCAATTGTAAATAATATTTCTAATTTGGTTTTGTAATTAAGTAATATATTAATATAATATATATACGTAAGTATAATATATAATAACTAGCGGCCCGCCGCGGCTTCGCACGGGTATTAAACAAAAATTTCATAAATTATACACACTAAAACGATGGGTTTCACAGTTTTCATACGGATCTTTACTTTTTTTAACAGCATAGCATTGGGGTTTTTGACATTGACTCAACATTCCAAAACTGACACTGGCCGTAGAGAAAAAGCAAGCACCGTGCGCTATACAACCTCTTTTTCTATTCTGACGCGCCATAATAGAAAAAGAGGTTGAATATACAGCCCACGGTTCAATTATTGAATTTTTCATGCGGATCCCTAACTTTTTTGAAAATATTATATAGCCTATGTTCATCACGTAAAATTAAGGATTCTAATGGTGAAAGAATTTTTTAACTCGGTCCAGTAGTTTCGGAGCCTATTCAATTCAAACAAACAAACAAACATACAAACAATCAAATCTTTCCTCTTTATAATATTAGTATAGATATATACGTAAGTAATATATCTTTGTGAATAAAGGTTTTATAATATGCATTCATGAGTTTTAGGTTTGGTTGAGATAACAGATTATTTGGTACTACCTACATAATTGCTGCCAATAAATATTTAATCTGTTTAAATATATATTAACGATACATTTTCTATTCAGACTCGTTTTTACAAATACTTTTTATATATTTTATATACCCTTAGGTTTGCTGTGAGAAAACTCTTTAAGGGTTAATAAGCTCGCCTTTGTACATGTCCATTATTTTTTTGAACATTATGTATGATATAACTTGTCTATACTAATATTATAAAGAGGAAAAATTTGATTGTTTGTTTGAATTGAATAGGCTCTGAAACTACTGGACCGATTTGAAATACTATCAATGCCTAAATTTTTCGCATGAAAAATTCAATAAATAAACCGTACGCTATATATTCAACTTCTTTTTTTATTATGGCTCCGCTGCTTGCTTTTTCTCTACGGCCAGTGTCAGTTATAAAGTTTCAATATGGAGTGTCGAGTCAAAGTCAAAAACCTCAATGCTGCTAAAAAAGTTAGGGATCCGTATGAAAACTGTGAAACCCAACGTGTTAGTGTGTATAATTTCTGAATTTTTTGTTTTATACCCGTGCGAAGACGGGGCGGACCGCCAGTGTGCAATAAAGAATTTATGTATTTATGATACAGACTACACATTTCATGGCTAATCATATGATACAGTTAGATTATTATCATGGACTATTTATTTATCAACAAATTCATAATGAAAACATTCTTCTTAATTCTGTACGTCCATGGCATGGGCGATGAGCTACGCCAAGGGGGGGGGAGTCGGGGTAGGGGTGAGCCCTCTCCTAGAGATTAAAAAATATATACCTAGCCAACTGCAAAGCAACCAAAGTCCTGCTATTGTCTTGCTTTGCCGATAAATCCCGCTCGCCAAAACCAGAATAAATTTACTATCACTAGGAATAAGTAGGTAGGTATAGTTACTACAATATAACTTAAAAAAAATAATTTTTAGTAAATATTTTTTGTTCGGTTTTGTGCGTTTGGAATGTTTGTACTCAAACCGCATGTAAACCTGAACCCTACTCAATTCCAGATTCTTAATATAGCTTGCAATTATGCCTGAAACTGAAGGAAGTAAGTTTAAATCAATGTGGCAAAGGCAAACTAGTAAAAGCTACTTAAAGTACCTACACTTAACATTTTGAAAAGAAGTCTACGTAAAGTATCTGACGTAGCGAGCGTAACCTATCAAATAAAAATAGAACCATCGATGTCGAATCTCTAATTATTAAGTACCTACCTACCTCGCTTTTTGCCCCCATAACCGACGAAAAACAAAAGAGGAGGTTATGTTTAGCTGTATCTATACTAATATTATAAAGAGGAAAGATTTGATTGTTTGTTTGTTTGAATGGAACAGGCTCCGAAGCTACTGGACCGATTTGAAAAATTCTTTCACAATAAGAATCCGAAATTTTCCCTGATGAACATAAGTATTATAGAATATTTCAAAAAATTTAAGAATCCGCATGAAAAATTAAATTTTTGATAAATACCCGTGCGAAGCCTGGGTGGACCGCTAGTTTTATATTATGTCTCGCTTAATTATATACCGAAATGGAATATCATTTTACTATGATGGAAGAAAAAAAACAGTGTAGGTAAATGAGGTCGTTTAGTTTTTTCAAGGAAGTACTAACCCCTCTAATAAAAAATCCCCGACAGCAAAACTCTACTGAGTCGCAAAATCTCTATAACAAGTTTTATCCAGATCGTTTGTAATATTCTACCTGTAGAACCGGCCGCGGCCGGTTAATAACTCATGGTGTTCTTGTTTCAAGTAACAGCATAAGTATATTTTTAATATATTTTATATTACCTAATTCTATACGAGAAAAAAAGGACAAAAATATTAATAACAAACACGTTCTTTTGTAAGCATTTTGGTCAATATAGAAACGAAAGTATTTGGTATAGGTACTTATGTGTATAAGGATTATTTTAGTTTGTAAAACGACATAATAGTATTCTTTTCGTATTAAGTTTTTAGTTTTTAGACTGTAGAGGAGGTGGGTACTGACCAACAAACTGACAAAAAAATAAATTTTAGAATTGAAGCTGAGAAGCTAAGCCTTCTCGATCATACCTACATCAAACCAATCAAATTGTTGGCAGTAATTTTGTACTTCCTAACCACTGCCAAACGGTTTTATGAAGGTATCAAGATCCGTCAAGTGCAAGTGTTTCAAACTTTACGTAGGACGAGGAAATGCACAAATACCAGTGGAAGGACTCGAAATCCAAGGAAGAATTCGAATTGCGCTATGACAAGTGCGCAATTCCTAAGCACTGATGAATTTTACACTTTTTTCAGTGTATTTCAAAAAGTAGTAAACTTATTTTGATATGACCATATTCTTATTACCTTTCATAATTTGATAGAGCCAGGGAGAGTGGTAATTTTTTTGACGTTTTACAAAACATTTCAATAAGGTGTTCGAAATCGATCTGGAAACCCTAAATATAACTCCTAACGAAGTAGTACTAAAATACTTTCTCCCAATTACTCGAAAATGTTCAGGTATTATTGTGTATGAACCTCACTCATTGAGATTTAAGGACTCAAAACTTGATAAAAACATTTTCTTTTAACTTGAAACATCACACAAAATAGCGTTTGAATATTTGGGGTTTAATTGTTTTTTATCAAATTCAAAATAACATCCGTAAAAACATACCACCAATGCAAAATCCACACAAAATCCGGCAAAAGTCACTCACTTTTTGGAAATTTCCTTAGTCATCATCACAGAATATTTAATCAAGTCTAAGCATCGCAACGTCGCAAAATATTTCAAGTTTACTGATTTGCGATAAATAATGCAAAGTTTATTTTTTCGTCAGCGAGTTTTGCGAACTTGCGAAGTGCAGAGCGCGCAACGCGATTCGTCCGCCCTTGGCAATCACATCTTGATGACTGGCGTCCTTCTGGGCAAATCCCTACCACGGGTAATGTAATGTCATTTCAATTTCTGTACTCGCTAGCGACTATACTATTTATAGAAACATTAAGTACATATATATCTTGGGACAATTAATTATATTTGCAAGCGAGTGTAGATATCTACACCAATTCTATAGGTATGCTACTCGCAAGCGACTTTAGAATCCAAATTTGTTTCACAGTACCTAGGTACCTATTTATTATTTTTTTTTGTCCTTTATCTTTACGGTCAGTTAATAAGTTTTTAATCAATTATTGGATTTAATGTACATTTTCTTTCATCTCTTTTAATATTTGGAACGCGGATTTTAATTAGTTAAATATTGGCATTTTTCAAAGGATCAAAAGATCGCCGCGGCACTTTGCGCGCGACAGGGTTTCTGTACTATGGTCTATGATATTTGATGAGATTAGAGATTATCGAGTGTATAGGGCTGACGTCAGCTGATGCAGCCAGTGTTTGGCTAAAAATATTAGAAATGGTAAAAAAAAAACAGTTTTGAGAAGGCTTTTAGTTGGCTTTCTTAAAAGAAAAAACTAAATTTACTCGGAAAAAGGCGCCAAGAAATGGGGGCTCCCAAATTAAAATTGCAAAGACATCACAGCACATAAATATATATAGATAAACATGAGATTTCGGAATGTCAAATTCTATTCCTTCAAGAAAGGCAGGGGGGCCACATAGTGATTTCTGTAAATTATACAGGATGATTTTTTTAACGATGCTTTATCTAAGATGTTTGCTAGGCCTCTTAAATAATATTTTATGACTCAACTCATAGTTATTATATATTTTTAATTAAAATATTATAGGTTCGGTATTATAGGCTACCTTTAACCTGGAAATGTCAATGCTAGATATTTTTAAAATCGGGTTTTTGGGAATAGTCACTCCACTCCATCTTTAAGAAAAATTAAAATTAATGAAAATTATTTATTTCTCCAAATACATTCTAAACCACACGAAAAACAAAACATTCAATAAGTATATTTAAAAATAAAACTTTTTTGCAAAAAGAATAAAATATAGATTTCAAGTCTGCACTTAGCTCAATTGTTTTTGTTATTTGCTTGACATTAACTTTTTTAATCAAGTTAACTTTCACTAAAACAAAACAACAAATAAAAAACAAATTTTTTGTTTTGTAAAAAATTATACCAACTTAATTTTTCTGGACTTGCACTAATCCATCGCAAATGATATGCCTATCTTGGATTAACTTTCTCAATAATAACAAAAGAATATCTGCAGATCCTACAAATATTTGTCCCGAGGCGGAAATCGAACCCGCAACCGCCTGCGTCGCAGGCGGACCTTCGCCCACCGCGCACAGAGGTCGTCAGAAAATCGATTAAAAAGGTCGTCGTGGCAATTAATTAGAAAAAAATGGATGCTTGACTATGTTTCTATAGTGTTTAATGAATATATTAATTTTAAGCAGAGTTATTTATTATGTTTTGTCTTCGGTTCTTAGTTAATTATCTGATTAATGTTTTGAAATTTACGCGATCTGAACACATAATGATTAGTAATTAACGGGTATTTATCGCGTTTCTTCTTCTTCCTTTCTCGACGTTTCAACAGGTTTGCACTCTGTCGTGGTCACGAGATGACTCGTGACCACGACGAAGTCATCTCGTGACCACGACAGAGTTGAAACGCAAACCTGTTGAAACGTCGAGAAAGGAAGAAGAAGAAACGCGATAAATACCCGTTAATTACTAATTATCTGATAGCTATTTGGTTTTGTTTGGACTATCTTTAATTATTTTGATTATTGTTTATTGTATTATTTTAAATATTTAAATCACTGTATTGACGTAACAGATGAGTCGTAGCAAAAAGCAAGCGGATGAGGCATAACAAACAATGTTAAAATATAGCTCATGGTTTTATCATTGAACTTTTCATACGGATCTCTAACTTTTATGAAAATATTTGTCTAATTTCTTTAACATCAAATAAAGATTTTTAACTATATACATATACATAGTACTCACAGGAAGGAACGAGTATTGTATTTTTCCTCGTCCATGCTCGTCGGATTTAGAAGGTCGAACTTTTTGGGTTCAACTCTACCTAGAGGCCTGAAAATAATAATCTATGTTACATGTTACGTTAAAAATGATATTCAGTGTATTCGAATAATAGTTGAGTAAATTGGAGGCATTATGAAATCTACAATCGTACTAAAAATAGTAAGTCGTAAGCTCGGTCGTTCTATACTATTTTCAAAAAGTTATTCGCAGTAAAATCAAAGATTTTTGTCTCTCCAATTCGTATCCTAAAAGTTTTTAGATAAATTTGGTTCAAGGTGAATGCGGAAGGAAGTCATAAATATATTCTTTGAAATTGACATTAGTAATGATCAGGATTCAAAATTAAGGAGTTTTAACTCTTTACCAATCACTAATATGAAATGGGATTATGATCCTACTACATAGAACATAAGTAGATGGTTTTGATTTACCCGAGTCGCCTTTGAGATTTTTGATTGATGAACCTATAACCAGCCTATAACCCTGTATAAATGATATGGGTTATTTGTGAGTAAGCCACTTGAGTAACTTTACAATTCGTCACTGGAGTGCGGGAGGCAAGCCATTGTCAAAAAAATAATGTGCGAATCAATATTAAAAAGCCAAAGTTAGGGATCCGAGTGAAACCCAACATGTTCGTGTGTGTATAATTTTTGTTCTACTGAACGAAGCCGAGGCGGACCGCTAGTAAATAAATAATGCTGGACTAGATAATGCTGAGTGGATTACTCAGCATTATCTAGCCCCAAGCTAAGCAGAACTCGTGTTATGGGTACGTACTAGATGGATGACTGATGAATGAATATGCTTAGTAAATTACTACGTACATAAATAGATGTTTTTACATAGAAACCAGAACACCCTAAAAAATCTGCAGATCATCAAACATTTGCCTCGAGGCCCTCCTCGAGAATCGAACTCGCAACCTCCTGCGTCGAAGGCAGATCTTATCCCGCTTTATACTAGCTAGCACAATTAAAATTACCCAGCGATTCAAATAATTAAAAAATACAATGGATTTTGGTTTAATAATGGTATCCCACCCATATTTCATAAGCGAATGTTTGCAAAGAAAATATGTACAATATAAAATTTTAATCGTCGTTTTATTCGTTGTTGTCGGAACCTCAAACACAATCCTGAATATAAAAATATAGATTGAAATCCATTGATAAAGAATATCCCTACAAATCCCGTTTCACTTAAAAACTAGACAATAAAAACCATTTCCTTTGACTGGCAGAGCGATTTTAGACTTTAAGAGCTTATTAATAGACATCAAACAAATGGAAGACACAAATAGAAACTACGATTCAATAAAACTATCGTCGACAAATTAATTACATGAGTACAATACAAACAAGGTTCTCAGATAGCTAGAGCTTTACAAAATTAAACATAAGCAAGCAAATCGCCCTAAACCATATCCTATGCTAAACTAAACTAACTACAAACATGGTGAGACGGAAAGCGGTCAAAGAACACTAAACAATTGCTTGTCTGCAGGTCCGCGGGTCCTATTAATGTTGCAAGAGTCGAAAATAAGACTAAGATTGCATGTCATTAATATTAAATGTAGTCGACGTAGACAGCACTTATTTCTTACGTAGTGTATAATATTAATCTATATTTTACAAGTAAAATACTATTTCACATCACATCACCAGCCTATAATAGTCCACTGCTGGACATAGGCCTCCCCTAATGAGCGCCATAGATGGCATCATTATTTGGGGTTTATTGCCCATAATCCCCACGCTGGGCATGCGGGTTGGGGATCGTAGTTCGGTGTAGTTGTTCTGCAGAAGGCGCTGCTGCCCGCCCTCCGGTGTGTTTCCCTTAGTCGCCTCTTACGACACCCACGGGAATAGTTGGGGTGGTGAAATTCTATGCCGTCACCACACGGCAAATAATACTATTTAAACTATATACTATTTAAAGTAAGTTTTTTACAAAAAAAAAAAAAAAAAAACTTGGAGTAGGTTCAAATCAAATGAAATAAAATTGTATGAATCTAAATTCAAAATAATATCAGAGATTAATACTATCAATCATTTGTAGCAAATAATCTCAACAAATAAGTACAAAAAAAATTAAGTACATTTCCGTTGGAGAATATAATTTATCATTTCATTCAGAGGATTAAAGAAAAATTTATATTTTTTGCAACTTAATCATGTATGTAGCTTGTGTTGATAAAGCGTCACCAACATCGGATGGTAGACGGTTGGTCCCATGATGGGTAGAAGCTTATCAGTTCTATCGAGCCGCCTGGGAAGTGCTTTCAGCCATTTCGGGTCTCAGTGGATAGTTATGACCACAGAAATCTGAATATTATTGAGATTTCTGTGCATACTCTTCAAAGTGAATTCCCAAACACATTACAAATTGTTAATTAGTTAGGTAATAGCGAAATGAGATAGGTATCAAATCAAACAGCCTTTATTAACAAATAAAATTACAATGATCTAACTAAATAAAAACTAGTATTTACAACTGAAACAATTGAGCTAACTGCAGACTGTTGCGAACAAACTACAGGTAGCTCAACTGATCCATATCAATACCAGTTGGAAGTGTACCCAAGATGCTGGCTGCATTGCCACGTTGTATGGCAATGCTGATGCGCTGCGCCATCAAAAAAAAAAGCAAAATCAAAATCAAACTAACTGCAATAAGGTAAGTACTTACTTTTGCTAAAATCATACTCTAGAGGTTTAGACGCCCCAAAACACCAAAAGCAAGCAGAGCTTGGCTATGAGAAAGTTGCATAAAGGAGTCTCCACACCAAAGTAGAAGGGCCCGTTTTATGTTACTTCTTATAATAAACTAGCGGCCCGCCCCGGCTTCGCACGGGTATTAAACAAAAATTTCAGAAATTATACACACTAAAACGAAAGGTTTCACAGTTTTCATGCGGATCTTTACTTTTTTAACAGCATTAGGGTTTTTGACATTGACTCAACATTCCAAAACTGACACTGGCCGTAGAGAAAAAGCAAGCACCGTGCGCTCTTTTTCTATTCTGACGCGCCATAATAGAAAAAGAGGTTGAATATACAGCCCACGGTTCAATTATTGAATTTTTCATGCGGATCCCTAACTTTTTTGAAAATATTATATAGCCTATGTTCATCACGGAAAATTAAGGATTCTAATGGTGAAAGAATTTTTTAACTCGGTCCAGTAGTTTCGGAGCCTATTCAATTCAAACAAACAAACAAACAAACAAACAAACATACAAACAATCAAATCTTTCCTCTTTATAATATTAGTATAGATATAGATTACGTATTATGTTAACCATGATACAGGAATCACGCATGCGGTAGCGAAATTTTGAGAAAATGTAGTCAATCTGTACCATAATAATTAAATCCTAACATACAAATAATAGAAGCTGAGCTAAAGTATTGATTTTAAGGACCGTTTTTGTCTAATTTTGACTTTTGTGAAGGTGACTTGCACATAAATGGGCAATGTTTGAAGAAAAAGGTTAATCCGTTATTGTATTCATACGACCTCAGCGTAGGTATTGCGTTTTTCTAATTTACCTATTGAAGCACTCAACGACAACAACGCTAGTGGTTGTAAAGGAGCAAACACAACCGACGCTGGATTGTCTGCACGATCGTAACGTGACGGCACAGGAACACGAGCGTGATGTCACAGCTAACGTAGATGCTAACGTAGACACCTAAATGTAGATGTCACAGCTGTGACTAATAGCGGAATTTATAATTTGAGTCTACTATTTTACTTGTTATATTATAATCTTATATTATTTAT
>OZ007530.1:2681879-2732666 GCA_963931895.1 Eupithecia pulchellata
TCTAGTGTCAGCGCGACGATTGGCGCGGGGATGGCGGCGATGGCGGCGCCTCCGCCATGTACCCTCGTTTGGAGCTCCCAGCCTACCTCGCTGATTATGGAGGCTTTGCGGAAATATGGTGTCACTTCTCGGAGATATTTCACTGGAATAGAGTTGAAAACTTTGTTTAAATAAGATACAGTAATACAAACATTGAAAAACATTACAATATTAAGAGTTTTGGAAAGATGGCCCTGTTAGCTGTTTTCCATCTATGCCAGCATAGTAATTAATTTTAATATGAAATCTTCTGAATAGTTCTTACACAACAGTATTGTTGAGTAATGTATTTAAAAATTCATCACATCATCATCATCAGCCTATGTTAGTCCACTGCTGGACATAGGCCTCCCCTAATAAGCGCATAGCGCCCTGTCTTCGGCTTGTCGCATCCAGCATCTGCCAGCAGTCTTTCGCAGATCGTCATCCCACCTGGCCGGAAGGCGTCCTACACTACGTTTACCGAGTCGCGGTCTCCACTCAAGAACACGTTTACCCCAGCGGTTATTGGTTTAAAAAATATAATTTTGTATTTGTATTTATAAATTGAGTATGTATCCAGTGGATGCGCCATACTAAACCACGCACCTCTGCCACACAGCACATAAGTAGTGAAAACTCTTTTGCAAAAAACTTTACAGGGGAGAGTAAAAACTTTATTAAAAATATTCTGACAGATCAAAAGAAGAACTAAGAATCCCGTTGTGTTGTGAATTGTGGATAAACTTTACTTAAAAAGGCATTAAAAATTAAATTTTTGTTAAGCATTTCGATTTAATGAAGATTTTCGGAGTTGTTATATTATATTTTGCCAAAAAATGGAGTTGTTAGATTTATCTATACTAATATTATAAAGAGGAAAGATTTGATTGTACCTATGTTTGAATTCAATAGGCTCTGAAACTACTGGACCGATTTGAAAAATTCTTTCACTATTAGGATCCTAAATTTTCCGTGCTCAACATAGGCTATAAAAAAAACTGGATTCCGTGAAGGTAAGGTGTCACCTGTTCTCAACATTTTAAGATAACTTTCCTTAGTGAATACTAGAACATTACATCAGTATTATTGTGCTACTAATTATGATTAGTACAATATTAAATAAATTAAATTATGTAGCACTATTGAATAAAAAATTGTAAAATATGACTTACTAAATGATAACAAACTCAGTTTAGGTACATAATTTTTTTTGTCAAAAGATATTGTTTTGGCTAAGAAAATAGAGGGTGGTTAGCGACATCATAGTATTCTGTGTAATTTGTGATAGAATAATTTTCGTCACAAAAATTTCTGAAATTTCAACTCCACTGGATACTTACTCCATGTATTTATAGCTTTAGGTACTTGTCTGTCAAAGTTTTTGTTGCAGAATACATACTTTGCCCCTATACCCCATCTATAAAATGTTAATTATAGTTTATGATCGGTATAACTCTGTTTTTATGAATAACATGTGTAATGCCACTGGCAGAACCAGGTATCAAATGAATACATTCTATATTGTCCAGCATTATTCATTTAAGTATTTATTTATAAAAAAAAAAACATTCTATTGAACAAGTTGATTGTCTGTAAAATAAAATGATGAGCAAAAATAACAAAACTGATTACAACTTCTCCAAAACAGTTCTTCTAAATTTATTTTCATTCAAAATCTTAACGGTAAAGCATTAGAACATGACTATTGACTCTCAGTTGAACTACCCAAACAGTAAATTATTGTGGAATACATTATATGTAGGTACATACCTATAATGTATTTCACAATATACTTGGCAATAAAGTCAGAAGTGAATGACTTCAATAGACACAATTAAGGTCAATTATAGCTGGTATGTTTACTGGACTAATTGAACCAACATGCATGTTATTAGTAGAATAGCTATTTCTTAAATGATGCAATAGGTACCTATCTAAATATGGTTTCTTTCAGACAACTTACCTTCTAGCTGCACCATTTTCCCAGCTCTTTTTAGTGCTTTAACAGCCTCTTCATGTGTTGCATCTTTCAGGTCCTCACCATTCACAGATAAAATAGCATCACCAACATACAACTGTTCTGTTAGATCAGCAGCCATGCCTTTGAATATTTTTGATATCAATATTGGCATGTTATTCTCTATTCCACCTTTTATAGAAATACCTAACCCATTATTGTCAGATTTCACCACTTGCACTAAACGTTTTTGATTAGCAATAGCTTCTGGCACTTCTGTAAAGTCACTGTTGGGAGTCTCAACATTGTTATTGTTGACGGATCCATTGAGCGTAGTAGTGGCGTCGTAACCATCGTCCAGACACACGCTCATGTAATCATCCTCGAGGGTGCAGTGAACTCTGTACCAAACACCGCGTATCAACGTCTCTAGAAGCCCGGAGCGCGAGCATGGCGTGTTGGGGCTATCACTGCCTCCACTAGATGCACCGTTTTCCACCATTTCACTTTGTTTTCACAAGACTGATTCGCTGAGTAGGTATGAACACACTAATTTATTACAATGCTTCTATTACTCAATAGGAGCCAACCGGAGCTAAATGTATCAGCACTATCGCAGGTGCGGATGTAGTTTACTTATTAACATGCTAAATAGTAAGTTTACAGTCATTTTACAGGTAATTTTAAAAGAAATCGAACAGCCTTGTACCAAAGGATCTCCACGGTCAGTCAGTCAATCGATTTCTCTTCTCTTTCTAATGTTATTGACGTTTGTTTTGTTTTATCAATGTGACAGTGACAACACAAGACTCAAACCCCTCAAACCACAGACATAAAATTTCATTCTTTCGTCAGTCGCAAGGAATGTATTCGTACCCGTTAAGGCGAGGATTCCCGACATGTTTAAGGACCCGGCGGCGGCGGCGCGGCGCCTACGCCTCGGCGAGTATGAGCGAGATGGCGCGCGCAGGCCGACCATGATTTTGTATGTACAAAATCGTGGTCGGCCTGAGCGCCGTCTCGCTTTACATGTTTTGAAAAATATTTGTTTCTTGATCAATCACTATAGAGGTAGAATAAAAACCATCCTACTAAAAAAATATACCTATATCAAAAACAATAGTGATTGATCAATCAATGGAATTGAACTTTGTAGGTAGCTTAAAAATGTGGTTTGGTTTAATTTAATATCTTCGTCTGGTCGAAGCGCCTCTTGACCTGAGAGCTGGTGAGAATCTTGCGCAGTGCATCAGCATCATTGCTATACCTACAGCGTGGCAATGCAGCCAGCGTCTTGGAGACGCTTCCGACTAGTATTTTTTTTTATTACATGTAACTAATTTAACTAAATAGTTCCTCAACATCATCATCATCAACATCACCAGCCTATAATAGTCCACTGCTGGACATAGGCCTCCTCTAATGAGCGCCATAGATGGCATTATCATTTGGGGGTTAATGCCCATAATCCCCACGCTGGGCATGCGGGTTGGGGATCGCAGTTCGGTGGAGTTGTTCTGCACAGGGCGCTGCTGCCCGCCCCCCGGTGCGTTTCCCTTAGTCGCCTCTTACGACACCCACGGGAAGAGATGGTGAAATTCTATGCCGGCACCACACGGCCTATTCTATGCCGGCTTAGGTATCTATGTACATTCTGACCTATTCTGACCAACACTTATTGGTACTTTTTCTCACTCATATCCCAGAGGTAGGCGTTGTGATCTATCTACGACACATTAATATACTTTTGCATCGCATCGCTTCCTATTTTTAATCCTTCATCTACTAGTTAAGTTCCTAAATAAAGATTTTTTACTTACACATTAATATGGATCAATTGAGCTACCTGTAGATTGTGTACAGCGGTCTGCAGTTAGGTCAATGGTTACAATTGTAAATATTAGGTCTAATTACTTTAAGTTTCTTTAAGGTAGTTGCTTACAATACAATTTAATTAAGTAATCTCATGGTGTCGCACGCCAGCCGCGGTTGGATGAAAACTTTTTCGTGAGCTTGTGGGGGTCGGGTGTGGGGGCGCGCAGATACTGATACTGCAGCGCAGGTGGGCATCTCTCATGAGCGGATGCAAACCGTACCGCGTTTCAATCCGAAAAAGCGTGTGATACCTTCCTAGTAATTGAAAAACCATTACATATTAAATATCTTTATTCTTCATTACACATTACAAACTATTTACAGAAAAGTATTTGCGTCTTTCACGACATGTTCGGAATTCTTTATTATTTAATTTAATTGTATAAAATATTCTCAATCGAATGAACAGCCTTATTAAATAATCTATTGGAAAACAGGGACAGGGTACTGTGAAACTGATTTTATTTATTTCTTTGTGTATTAGTATAGCTACTTTGCATTTTATGTTTTCCTTAAAGCAACAACAAAAAATTTCATCCATTTTTTCGACATATTGAACAAAATCATCTGATGGTACAACTAGCAAGCTTCGGTTAGAATCTTTACTGTACTCTCTGTATCTAGTGTAGTCACCATCTGAACTAAAGTTATCGGCGGGTTGATTTGGTTTTATGTATGATTTCAGAATTAGACAATTGTTGTGAAGTTCTCCGCATTTTTTCAGAAGAAAGCCACTTACATAAAAAAGTGTGTTTTTTTCCGTAATATCTATTTGATCATAATCTGAGCTCATAATTTGAACATTGTTGTCTGGGTCTTCATTGCTCGTACCGAGAGTTTCTTGTTCATCATCATGCGACGTTTCGTCTTTCAATTGACTCAAGGTGCTGATCTGAATAAGGAGTTTACCCAATTCATCTTCACAATTGCCTGCTTTTGGAGGTTTGATGATGTTGGAAAAGAAACTTTTCTGGAAAGCAGATATAAATTGTCTGCTCGTGGGTTCGGTAGCCAGACCATTTTTGGTTCGAATTTGTCTGAAGAAATTCTCAAGCACATCCTGATTGAGCCTCCTTGTAGGCAAAAAAGTGCACCCTCCTGACTTCAAATCTTCAAAAAGCATTAAAATAGAATTAATTGTTATTTGAAAGCCGTATATAAACTTAACAGAAGAAGTAACATTTTTTCCATTTTTCGGATTGATTAATTGTAGATGCTGAAAAAATATTAACATTTCCTTAAAAAAAATTATCTGTGACTCTTTTCCACAAAATGCTCTTCTGTGTTCATAATTATCATTAATATTTGATGAGTTTAATGCATCAAATAAAGTGTTAATTTTTCTTATGAGTTCAGCAGTGTCCCTTCCGGATTCTTCAATTTGATTAAAATCTACGTAAGTGGATATACCAGCTGCAACAGAATTACTTAAAAGTTGAGCAGCATAGCGAACTATCTTTTTTTCAAAATTTGTTGGATAGACGTGACTGTTTGTCAATTTTTGTGCAAGCTTGAAGCTCTTTTGTTTATCATTCTCATAAAATTTAACGATGTGCTCGTATTTAGCAACACGATCCTGAAAATGGAAGTCGTAGGACATCAAACTGTTGCGGACCTGTTTTATGAGATGCGGTGCATCAAAAATATAGTATATTTTTCTGTCATTAATAAAGAAATACGGCCGTTCTATGGTAACAAATCTTTTTTTTGCTGCGTTAAGTAGATCAGATCCCATGTCGGAGACAAATATTTTAATGTTAAGTCCTATCTCAAATAGTTTTTTGAAAAGTTTATCAATCCATTTAGATATATCGTCATAGTTCCTACATTCGGAGAGTAATGCAAATCCCACGGGTTGCTTCCAGTTGATAAATATCCCACGAACCATCACAACCAGAGAATTTTTTGCAGGTTCCGGTGACTGTACTCCATCAACCTCATGAAAGCCTATGATTTTATCTTGCTTCAAGTCATAGAATAAATTAGTCTTCAAACTCGTGGTATCAATGACAACTGAGCAGTTCTTTTCCATTTCATTCATGGCATCAACTTTAGTTTTCAGAACTGACATAAGTCTGTCATTTATTTTAGATGTAACTGGTATTCCGTTTTTATTTAATGTTCTTGGACTCGGAAGACATATAATACTTTGCAGTAACCGGTAAGCTTGCGGACTGTTATAATAAAAATCCAAGCAAAACATTTTGTAATTTTGGTCATATCTATTTCCGCTAGACTTAAATTTTAAATGAGTATGTGCTTTTACCAATGCAGCTAGCTCTTTCGTCAGAAATTTGTCACATAATTTTTGGAATTGGTCTCTTTGATATTTTCCAGTTTTATTATCTGTTTCATATAATTTAATTTTTTTTCTACATTGTAAAAGTTGTGATTTTAGTTTTCTTTTCCGCGGCGTGTCCAATGATAGACATCTGGAAGTTTGACTACTGTCACTCGCTAAAAGTATAACATTTTCTTCGGTTTGTGTACAGGTTTCCACCAACTCCGGAGCTTCGGTTAACGTTAGTTCATAATTTTTTTGTAAATCTGGTAGATGAAGAGATGGAACTGAATTGGATTTAAGCTTTTTGCGATGAGTTCCTGTTAGGATATCCATAGTATTAAAGTGCTCTTCACAAACAGTATAGTTTTGTGGCATTTTGTCCATTAAATCTTCTCGAAATATCAAGCGAAGCCATTGGGAACGTCTGAAAAAGGTAAGAGAATATTAGATTTGTCATCAGGAGAGTTGTAGGTATAGCAATCTGTTTAATTAACAAAATCAAGCTTGTGGCCACTTTTACAACTCAGAAAGAACGTAGATTAAAAACTTAAAAAAAATACTATCGTATTTTCATTTTGACCGCAGTATCGGCTGCATTAACTCGAAAACTTTTTCTTCATAGGTGTCTTTTTCTTAAGCTGCGCTCCGTATTAGTCCGTAATAGTTCACAAGATATCAGCGATAAAAGTGCTCAAAGTCTGTCCGTATTCATTTAGCGCGAGAACGACAGATGATAAACGGATCGGCTGTATCTTTGCTAAAAACTTTCTGAAGTACCTACGAAGTTATCAAAGAACAATGGCAGAATTTGGTCTGGACTTTTTTTTGCGTCCATGGATCTGATGTATATGAATCAAATTTAATAAATTTTCTACGATTTTTCAATTATTCACTCCTTCTCGTAAAGGCCGGAGTTATTTTATGATATTTAAAAGCTTATCAAATGATATTCGAATTAGGTACATTCGAAATGTTACCATTTTATTAGTGGTGCGGGTACAATTATTGAATGCAATGTATCATTTTGTCTTTGATTTGTCTTTGATAGTGTCATGTTGTCAGCGGTTGTCTGTCAAGACGCCATAGAATCTAGAACGTAGTGGTTTTATTCTCTTTGACAGAATCCTTCCGAGACTTCGGCGTTTTTCATCTCTGCTGTGTTTTGTGTTTATATTTTGGTTTTCTATTTATTTTTACCCGAATTACGGAAGCCACAGGCGACGTATGTAACACCCGACCTGGACTGTTTATGGACTGATTGATACTGCCCTGTGTCTGGCTAGTGCGTGCCCTTAGGACTCCGATATTGTTGTTTTGGGTGTTCTGGGCATTTTCTATGTAAAATAAAACATATCTATTAATGTAGGTATACCTATATATACATATATTGTTTTAAGTATATAAGTTATCTAGTAGGAACTCATATAACATAACACAACCTCTGCTTAGCTTCGGGCTAGATGATGCTGTGTGGATTGTCCAACATTATTTATTAAAACCCTCAGTTTTTTTGTGTTTACGGGGCAAGTAGGTACATTTTTTTTAATACACGCCCAGCTTTTGTAAACTTATAAGAAGTTTAGAATTCGTTTTGCTCATTTTGTTTATCATTTCTCATTTCGAATATATAAGGTGGCGTGGTCTAATTGATAAGACCAAACCCAAGACCAAACCACATTATCCATTTCTTTATGATTTGATTTCAATCTGCGATGTTGTAAAGACAAATATTGTTTGACGTTCATTCATAACCAAAAAATTCAAACACTGAAATCTTTTTTTTCCGGCTTTCCCCAAAGAAAATAGTCTCATTTATAGATTCTGGAGCTAACGCCAAATCTTTTAACATTTTTTTCATTACGGTACGCTTCAATATGATCCCAGATAATTCTTAGTATGGAGACCTGCCTTTGTTCTTTCCCAAATGTCAGTATTGAGAGATCGCTGAGATCGCTCAGAGCGACCTGCTCGGTACCACCACAGGCGATGTGAGTGCAAAGATGGCGGGGTTAATGACGTCATCTATGACGTTTCGCAATAAACTGTAAAAACGCGCTAGCGGATCAACGGACCGCTTTTGTGAGCGCTCAAATCGATTTTATCTATATACGGAACGCTGGGTTTTCAGCCGCCATCTTGGATTCACATTTTGACAGCAGTATCGGCTTCAACACCCTCGAAAACCATGAAAATGACACCCATGACAGAAATGTTCATAATTTATACATCATCAGCCTATGTTAGTCCACTGTTGGACATAGGCCTCCCCTAATGAGCGCCATAGCGCCCTGTCTTCGGCTTGTCGCATCCAGCATCTGCCAGCAGTCTTTCGCAGATCGTCATCCCACCTGGCCGGAGGGCGTCCTACACTACGTTTACCGAGTCGCGGTCTCCACTCAAGAACACGTTTACCCCAGCGGTTATCGGTTCTTCGCGATATATGGCCGGCCCACTGCCACTTCAGTTTGCTAATTCTCTGAGCTATGTCGATGACTTTAGTTCTCTGTCGGATGTATTCGTTACGAATTCTATCCTTCAGAGAAACTCCGAGCATAGCTCTTTCCATAGCTCGCTGAGCGACTTTGAACTGGTGGACCAACCCTATCGTGAGTGTCCACGTCTCAGCTCCGTAGGTCATAACTGGTAGGACGCACTGATTAAAAACTTTCGTTTTCAAACATTGCGGTATGGATGACGAGAAGACTCGACGTAGTTTTCCGAACGCTGCCCAGCCTAGCTGGATCCTCCTCTTGGCTTCCTTCTCGAAATTGTTTTTACCCAACTGCAAAATCTGCCCGAGGTAAGTGTACTCAGAAACAATTTCGAGGAGGTGGCCATGTACGATCACCGGTCTTGGATCAATGTGGCCATTGATCATGATTTTGGTTTTATCCAAATTCATGCCAAGACCGATACATCGGGAGGCTGAAGCTAGACTGTCCAGCATCCGGTTCAGCTCCTCTAGCGACTCCGCCATTAAAACTATGTCATCAGCGAATCGCAGGTGTGAGATGTAGTCGCCGTTTATGTTGATGCCCTTGTCTTTCCAGTCCAGCGTCTTAAACATGTCTTCCAACGCGCTCGTGAACAGTTTCGGGGATATGACATCCCCCTGCCTCACTCCTCTGCGCAGTTGGATTGGTTTAGTCTGTTGGTCCTGTACTCGGACACTCATAGTGGCGGCTTCGTAAAGACATCTCAGCACCTCGATATAACGATAGTCTACTTGGCATCGCTGTAAGGATTGTAGAACAGCCCAGGTTTCAACGGAGTCAAAGGCCTTCTCATAGTCCACAAAAGCCAGACACAGGGGCTGATTATACTCTTCGGACTTCTGTATAATCTGCCTCACTGTGTGAATGTGGTCTATGGTACCATATCCTCCGCGAAACCCAGCCTGCTCCGGTGGCTGAAACTCGTCGAGTCTCCTGGCGAGACGGTTCGATATAACTCGTGAGAAAAGCTTATAGACGTGACTTAGGAGCGAGATGGGTCTATAATTTTTAAGAAGGGTTTTATCTCCCTTCTTAAAAAAGAGCACCACCAAACTCCCACTCCACGCCTTTGGAGTTCTCCCACTGTGAAGGACGGCGTTGAAGAGGCTCTGTAACTCCTGTATAACAGGGTATCCTCCAGCTTTCAAAAGCTCTGATGTAATTCCGTCCTCACCGGGGGCTTTTCCATTTTTAAGCTGCCTTAGAGCTAACACGATCTCGTCTTGACTGATGTCTGGCAGTTCGTCGGTATAGTGGCGTATCAAGGTGGCTCTAGAATCGTGGCCGTCTCGTTGGGAACGGGGAGCATGAGCAGCGTATAAACGGCCATAAAAGTCCTCTATCTCGGCCGATATCTCCGGCTTCGACAATACGGTCCTTCCGTCGTGCGTTTTAAGCTTCGTCAGGTGGCTCCTGCCAAGCTGCTGAGTGAATACTTTGGACCCTCGGTTTCGCTCTATCGCCTCTGCAATGAGGCGTGTATTGGAGCTCCGAAGGTCGCGCCGTACCATCTTCGTAATTCGCTTGTTCAGGTCTGACCTTTCCGACGAAGTCGCTTGGGTGGTTTCCCGTCTTTTTGTCATCAGCCCAAGAGTCTCATCCGAGAGTTTGGACTTCTTACCAGTACGCTGCTTTTTGCAAAACTTGATGCCCTCGTCCCTCAAAGTTTCGACCAGATTGTGTAGGGTCTCGTCAGGGTCATCAGTGGGTTCCAAGGCAGCGAATCTATCCCCGAGAAGCTGCTGAAACTTCTCGGTGCCCGCCATGATTCTGATTGGGTTCGGTCGGAGCGTGGACTTCATCAGACGGTTCCTTTCAAGCTTCAGATTGATATTCAGAGAGCCTCGAAGGAGTCGGTGATCAGATCCGGTATTGACCCTGTTGATCACTGAGACATCTCTGAATATATGCTTGCTATCCGTCATGATGAAGTCGATCTCATTTTTTGTCACAGAATCGGGACTCCGCCATGTCCACTTCCTTTGGGGCTGTTTCTTAAAGAAAGAGTTCATTAAGAACAGCCCCTCTTTCTCAAGGAAGTTGACAAGCATTTGTCCCCTGTGATTTCGAACACCAAAACCATGCGGGCCTATCCGGGATTCGTTGCCAGTCTGGGTTCCCACCTTGCCGTTAAAGTCCCCCATAACAACGTTGAAGTGAGCCTTGGTGGTGTGATGTAAGGCTTTGGATATGTCTTCGTACATATCCTCCACTTCATCATCCGAGTGTGCCGAGGTCGGTGCGTAGACCTGAATGACCTTCAAGCTGTAGCGCTTAGACAGCCGAAGGATCAGGTACGCTACCCTGGTCGACACACTGGAGATTTCTTCGACGTTGTTAGAGAGGGCCCTATTGACGAGGAAACCTACGCCACCCTGGGATGTTTTATCACCCTCGCGAAAGTAGAGAAGATGGCCTGAGTCTAAGGTTACAGTGTCCTCCCCCTCTCTACGGACTTCACATAACCCTAGAACATGCCATTTAATGTTCTCTAGCTCCACTTCCAACTGCGCTAGATGGTGATCAAGCCTCAGAGTGCGTCCGTTAAACGTTGCCAGGGTCAGTTTGTGTGGGGTGTGGTAGCCTAATGTAGCCCGGAGATTCCTAGCACCCCCTGCCCCGCCGTTACCGTGGCCGCTACCATGGCCAGGAATAGCGAGGCGGCCGGGAACTGGGGGCCATTTTGTGGCGGTTCTTATCATTGGGGGATATTGCCCATAATCCCCACGCTGGGCATGCGGGTTGGGGATCGCAGTTCAGTGGAGTAGTTCTGCAGAGGGCGCTGCTGCCCGCCCCCCGGTGTGTGTTTCCCTTAGTCGCCTCTTACGACACCCACGGGAAGAGTTGGGGTGGTGAAATTCTATGGCCGGCACCACACGGCCGCCATAATTTATAGCAGTCAAACAAACAAACAAAAGTCGCCCCGTCTATATTCATACATTATACAATGTGTCTGGTCACCGGTGTCGGAGACTTTGGGGGGGGGGGGGTGAAATACGGTAAATTTTATCGACAAATCACTTTTCCTATTTTTTTTTCTACCTCCATGACAAAATGGCAGCCATTTTGTTTTCTTTTGCCTCGAAGCACGGGTGCTTGTACTGATTTAGCTATAGCTACCCATGTAGAGGTCCAAGGAACACGATAGAGGACTGTAAGATAGTTTAGAAGTTGTATATCTATATATTAAAGCAGCACCCTCGAAAACCATGATTATGATACCCATGACGAAGAAGTTGATAATTTATGATGATGGCTGACCATCATGGATTCATATTTTGACAGCAGTATCGATTCCAGTCACCATAAAAACGACAGCCATGACGCAGAAATGTTGATTATTATAAAGCAGCTGCCATCTTGGATTCACATTAAAAAAGCATTATTTTGATTATTTTTCTTTTATATTTTTTCGTTCTGGTTGTTTTCCATGCATAATATATTTAATAATATTGTATTGTGTAGGTATATCAGTCATCAAGTACCCATATCACAAGCTCTGCTTAGCTTGGGGCTAGATGATGCTGTGTGGATTGTCCAGCATTAGGTTTTTATTTATTTATGTGCTTCGGCGGTTTTGAGGATGTCTTGCCTTCCTAAAATACATCCTTGACTTGACTTCTTCGATAGGGCAATACATTCTCATGTCAACACACGGCATGTCACACGGTCTCTTTTTATACGATAACAATTAATAATAGATTATTCTTACCTTTCAATATTTGCAGGAAGTTTGAAATACGAAAGCTCTGGTTTTGATGAATTCGAGTTCAGACAGCCGTATACAACGCAATATGATCGTGGCATTTTTCAATAAATTAATTTACACTTGTCCGCTTGTCTAGACGCGACAACCGCTACTGACTGACATGCATTGCATTGCATGATTGCATGACATGACATGTCAGCAGGAGTGTTTCCACTGAGGATTTCGGTATTGCCCTATATTATTTGGATTTGGATATTAACCCTACTCCCACAGATATATATTTACATAGATAACGCAAGTATAACAATTTGTATTGAAACCAAGCGTGCCGACTTTTTAACACCTACTGTGACGTCACAGTCGAAATTTAGTGATGGGAAGTCCCAACCGATTCAAAGACACCGATGTTTTTCTCGATTATTTTTACCGATGATTTTCTCTTCCTTTACAATGATATAGGTTTTTGTGGTGTAGGTATCTTTATTCTATAAAGCGCAAAATGATTGTATGTCAGATATTTTTATACCCTATTAATTAAAAACACTGTAACACATTAATTCACTAACCTCATCTTCGTTGTCAATGAGTTTTAGGATATCTATAGTAAGGTTTTATTCAAGAATCTCAACTTTTTTCCTTAAATGAAAGTAATATTTTTAAAAAGGTATGAAACAAAATAGTACTGTGTTTAGTCGGGAACCAGTCTTTCCGTCCCGTGGCCGCAATCCATTATTCTTTTATGATAGGATTATGTGGGAAACTAAAAAAATATTTTCAAATACAATAGAAATTTATAAACACATTAAATATATGAACCCTAAAAATATTACCCTCCTCTTTTAAAGCTGTCGTGTAAAATTAGGTCCTTCATGAGCCTGTTCTATCTACTAAATTGCCTTTATTATAATATCATTCGTACGATATCGATTAAAATCGATTATTATGTTGTAGAACGAACAACACTAGTCGCTAGTTTTGACAGACGAATGAGAAATTGCCTGTATCACGAAGTCGAAGCGATGCGCGACAGTATCGCTTGTTCCGATATTCATCGTCTCTTAACACACAACGTCAGATCAAACGTCCAAAGCAAACGCGGCAACGTATTAGGAGTAATAGTTTACTTAACGTTTTTTTAAAGTTAGGTATATTATGGGACTCACAACAGCTTGATATACTTAAAAATAAGTTTTAATATGAATTTACGCATAATATAATTTTAAAATAACTTACCTGTGATAGGAAATATGTTCCTGCCTTTGGGAGCTCGAAATTTTTGGACTATTGCAGTTAATTATCACGCAACGAGGCATTTTTATAGTTTTTGCGGCCGTCCGGCTGCAACAATGGACGCGCGCGGACTAAAGTTAGCGGCGACCAACCTTGACGACTGGCCGGGGTTCGGACATGCATTTGCGTTATCTATGTAAATAGGTATATATCTGTGCCTACTCCCTATTTTTTTTTTTAATTCCTCGAACAAAACTCATCCTGTTGGGATATTCTAGTACTAACTAAAGTAAATCGCACATGCGTCGCAGGCGGAACACAAGACACCGCTTGGGTTGAGTATACGATCAAATGAAACATTGTCAAAGCATAGGCACAGATAACATAATACGTATAGGTATGCAGGTACTCATCTGCATAGAAGATGTTGCAAACTACTTACAAAACTTTTCAAAAATCGTTTATTTTACAAATACAATTTAAACACTAGGTAAAAAACTAAATGTATCACATACAAAAAAAGTCTTTGGCAAGTACAGAAGTACAAACATATAAAGTAAAGTAAGTGTGTAATGTTAATGTACAAACTTAAAAATAGATCTAAACATTGGAGGCAAGTCATTTCATCAGTGTCATCTTATGTCTACTTAGTGTATAAATAAAATAATATCTAAAAAATTATCGGTCTATGTCTATGAAGACACCATTTTTTTGTTGCCAAATAAGTTCCAACCTGCCAGTGATTTTGCACAATATCTCCGCTGCCATGCATAAACTTGTCTTCTTTTATACGTAAAGTTTGAAAGGTACCTTTAATACAAAGCAGGATGTGGTTTAAAATCCGCAAAGAATGTGATTAGTACTTAATACTAGCACCAATCAATCTATGTGGTGTGTCGACATGCATAACGAAATAGGGGTTTTAATAAATACTTAAGTAATTGTTCAACATATTCTAATTAACCATAAAACTAAAAATAATAATATCTTCCTTCAAAAAAAATAAATACCTTCCTTTCATGCTTGCTTTAATATTGGTTTGTTAAACTTAAACTTAACTATTACCTAGTATGAAGTAAAAAAGACTAACAAATAATTAGCAGGTATGTACAGTCAAGTCAACCGCAAAATTATCCAAACAGGTTATGTACACTTACCAAAAGTGTTTACACAAATAACCGGTGACCCTATTTATTTAACACTGGCAAAAAACATAATTCAGTACAATCAAAATAAATACTTATTGGAAAGAACTTTTTGTGTTAGGAACTAACTTAGTTCTACAACACGATATTTTAACAAGGACAAATCAGCGACGAAATTGACATAATACGTATTTTAAATAGAATCCTTAATAATAAATTAAATACAATTACATTCTTGGCCAAAAGAATGTACGAATAAATTAACTAGAAATTTAAAGCTAAAGGGCAAGTATAGATTAATGTAAACAGCTTCAAATCTGAATTGATCTAGCCGTCAGCTGCGTTTACAAAATCTTATATTAATCATGTAGTTCATGATCAATTACACTACACCAACAAAATAAAATATTCGTTTGAATGATATCTTTATATAAACGCAGCCATGCCCGGGTTCCATCAAAGCGCAAAACAGCCAGAATCTCAAATACACGTCACGACATCCACGCTATTTTGAAACTCATTTATTTTCACACATCGCCGTGATATAAACCGGGCCTTATTCACCTACATTATATCTCATTCCCGAACTGAGTGTTCGGTATTCTGACAACAGTATCCTTGGTGCCCCTTTCGTCGATCAACGAACCAGAGCTGTGTTTCTTTTTTGGTGCGAGCGGGGGTACTTCGCTGCACGTACTGCGGTTATCATCTAGCTCTCGCTTCAAACTGGAGCCAGCTAAACTGAATTTCTTCAAGCTGCCTGTTGCGAGAGAGCCGTTTGAGGAGGCACAGTGTGGGGGTAGAAGGGGCGCTCTCTCTTGAAGGTCTCTCGTGGAGCCGGTCGGGCGGTGCATGCAGCCGCTACTGCTTGATTCGGATGGTGCTGACATGTCCGGACAGCCGCCATTTTGAATCCATTCTGAGATCCTGTAAATTGTCAGTGTGAAATCTATGTAGGTACATTTTAAAATAATAAAATGCGGCAGATAATTAGTCTAGAAATTGCCTCAACTCTAGTACTGTCTGCAGATATTTGTTCTGTGTGTTCTGGTGGTTTTCTATGTATAATAAAAAAATATCTATGTATGTAATTATATTGTATTAAGTATATCTGTCATCTAGTACCCATAGCACAGCTCTGTTAGTCTGCTGCTTACTTGCTAGACGATGATGTGTGGATTGTCTAGCCTTATTTTTTTATTGCTATACACTCACTTCTATAATAATCAAATCCAGCCTGATTCATCCTAAATTTATTTTCTTTGCTTCACGTCGCTATTGCAACTCTCCTAGTCCATCATTATTTATTCATTTACAGTTCGAGCCTTACCGCGGTATTAATACCCCGGTGCAAAACAGCACAAAGCTGAGACTGATCCGTTTTGGCTCACCTCAGCAGCACTAACATACATACATGTCCACAAGCTAGCTAGGTTTGTAATTTAATTAATTTATAAATAATGATTCTTCTATACTTTTTGTTAAAATTTTTGTTTTATACGACCTGTTGTTATATTGAACTTACTAATGACACCTACCTTAATTATTGTATAAGTTTACTTTATTTTCTGTTTGCTTGCATGCTGTCTATGTTTGTGAAACAAATAAAATATACATAAATAAATACCCGTTCAAATTCAAAATGCCTTGTTACCTGTTTACAATAGCCTCGAAGCTAGGGCGTGTATGGGGCGCATGCTTCCAACAGTCCCGCATCAGGGAGTACACCGAGGCGGGGCAGGGCGCGGGGCACGCCAGCAGCTCGCCGCCGCGGACCATCGATATCACCTCCTGGTTGCTGAAGCTGAACAGCAAATTGTTTTCATTGTTTTCTTTAAAATAGGTACGCCGAAATATAAATACTTACTAAATGAAAATTTATAATCATCAGCAGTGACATACAGCGAGGCACTTTTTATCTTCAATCATTTTACATTAATTATTTTCTCCGGGCTACATTAGGCTACCACACCCCACACAAACTGACCCTGGCAACGTTTAACGGACGCACTCTGAGGCTTGATCACCATCTAGCGCAGTTGGAAGTGGAGCTAGAGAACATTAAATGGCATGTTCTAGGGTTATGTGAAGTCCGTAGAGAGGGGGAGTACACTGTAACCTTAGACTCAGGCCATCTTCTCTACTTTCGCGAGGGTGATAAAACATCCCAGGGTGGCGTAGGTTTCCTCGTCAATAGGGCCCTCTCTAACAACGTCGAAGAAATCTCCAGTGTGTCGACCAGGGTAGCGTACCTGATCCTTCGGCTGTCTAAGCGCTACAGCTTGAAGGTCATTCAGGTCTACGCACCGACCTCGGCACACTCGGATGATGAAGTGGAGGATATGTACGAAGACATATCCAAAGCCTTACATCACACCACCAAGGCTCACTTCAACGTTGTTATGGGGGACTTTAACGGCAAGGTGGGAACCCAGACTGGCAACGAATCCCGGATAGGCCCGCATGGTTTTGGTGTTCGAAATCACAGGGGACAAATGCTTGTCAACTTCCTTGAGAAAGAGGGGCTGTTCTTAATGAACTCTTTCTTTAAGAAACAGCCCCAAAGGAAGTGGACATGGCGGAGTCCCGATTCTGTGACAAAAAATGAGATCGACTTCATCATGACGGATAGCAAGCATATATTCAGAGATGTCTCAGTGATCAACAGGGTCAATACCGGATCTGATCACCGACTCCTTCGAGGCTCTCTGAATATCAATCTGAAGCTTGAAAGGAACCGTCTGATGAAGTCCACGCTCCGACCGAACCCAATCAGAATCATGGCGGGCACCGAGAAGTTTCAGCAGCTTCTCGGGGATAGATTCGCTGCCTTGGAACCCACTGATGACGCTGACGAGACCCTACACAATCTGGTCGAAACTTTGAGGGACGAGGGCATCAAGTTTTGCAAAAAGCAGCGTACTGGTAAGAAGTCCAAACTCTCGGATGAGACTCTTGGGCTGATGACAAAAAGACGGGAAACCACCCAAGCGACTTCGTCGGAAAGGTCAGACCTGAACAAGCGAATTGCGAAGATGGTACGGCGCGACCTTCGGAGCTCCAATACACGCCTCATTGCAGAGGCGATAGAGCGAAACCGAGGGTCCAAAGTATTCACTCAGCAGCTTGGCAGGAGCCACCTGACGAAGCTTAAAACGCACGACGGAAGGACCGTATTGTCGAAGCCGGAGATATCGGCCGAGATAGAGGACTTTTATGGCCGTTTATACGCTGCTCATGCTCCCCGTTCCCAACGAGACGGCCACGATTCTAGAGCCACCTTGATACGCCACTATACCGACGAACTGCCAGACATCAGTCAAGACGAGATCGTGTTAGCTCTAAGGCAGCTTAAAAATGGAAAAGCCCCCGGTGAGGACGGAATTACATCAGAGCTTTTGAAAGCTGGAGGATACCCTGTTATACAGGAGTTACAGAGCCTCTTCAACGCCGTCCTTCACAGTGGGAGAACTCCAAAGGCGTGGAGTGGGAGTTTGGTGGTGCTCTTTTTTAAGAAGGGAGATAAAACCCTTCTTAAAAATTATAGACCCATCTCGCTCCTAAGTCACGTCTATAAGCTTTTCTCACGAGTTATATCGAACCGTCTCGCCAGGAGACTCGACGAGTTTCAGCCACCGGAGCAGGCTGGGTTTCGCGGAGGATATGGTACCATAGACCACATTCACACAGTGAGGCAGATTATACAGAAGTCCGAAGAGTATAATCAGCCCCTGTGTCTGGCTTTTGTGGACTATGAGAAGGCCTTTGACTCCGTTGAAACCTGGGCTGTTCTACAATCCTTACAGCGATGCCAAGTAGACTATCGTTATATCGAGGTGCTGAGATGTCTTTACGAAGCCGCCACTATGAGTGTCCGAGTACAGGACCAACAGACTAAACCAATCCAACTGCGCAGAGGAGTGAGGCAGGGGGATGTCATATCCCCGAAACTGTTCACGAGCGCGTTGGAAGACATGTTTAAGACGCTGGACTGGAAAGACAAGGGCATCAACATAAACGGCGACTACATCTCACACCTGCGATTCGCTGATGACATAGTTTTAATGGCGGAGTCGCTAGAGGAGCTGAACCGGATGCTGGACAGTCTAGCTTCAGCCTCCCGATGTATCGGTCTTGGCATGAATTTGGATAAAACCAAAATCATGATCAATGGCCACATTGATCCAAGACCGGTGATCGTACATGGCCACCTCCTCGAAATTGTTTCTGAGTACACTTACCTCGGGCAGATTTTGCAGTTGGGTAAAAACAATTTCGAGAAGGAAGCCAAGAGGAGGATCCAGCTAGGCTGGGCAGCGTTCGGAAAACTACGTCGAGTCTTCTCGTCATCCATACCGCAATGTTTGAAAACGAAAGTTTTTAATCAGTGCGTCCTACCAGTTATGACCTACGGAGCTGAGACGTGGACACTCACGATAGGGTTGGTCCACCAGTTCAAAGTCGCTCAGCGAGCTATGGAAAGAGCTATGCTCGGAGTTTCTCTGAAGGATAGAATTCGTAACGAATACATCCGACAGAGAACTAAAGTCATCGACATAGCTCAGAGAATTAGCAAACTGAAGTGGCAGTGGGCCGGCCATATATCGCGAAGAACCGATAACCGCTGGGGTAAACGTGTTCTTGAGTGGAGACCGCGACTCGGTAAACGTAGTGTAGGACGCCCTCCGGCCAGGTGGGATGACGATCTGCGAAAGACTGCTGGCAGATGCTGGATGCGACAAGCCGAAGACAGGGCGCTATGGCGCTCATTAGGGGAGGCCTATGTCCAACAGTGGACTAACATAGGCTGATGATGATGATTTTACATTATCTCTCGTCTTTTTGGATTTCAGATAATATGGGAAAAGTACGTTTTAAGGACTGTTCTTGCTGGAATATGTATATTTCAACATTCAGTCTAGACCGGAGCCATTTGACGGGCTTTGTAGCGCAATGGGAGCCAAGGACAAGGATTTCAGATTTAAATAACTTTATTTCTTTTGGTTTATAAATTAAGCACTTAGACAAGTTTTTCATACAATAAATTATGTATTACAAAATCCTACTATCCTACTATTATTATAAACGCGAAAGTTTGTAAGTATGGATGGATGTTTGTTACTCTTTCGCACAAAAACTACTAAACGGATTTTGACGAAATTTGGTTGTAGAAGTAAGTACCAATATCAAGTTCCCTATAACACCACATTAAAAGTTATATCGTAGTAAAATATGGTATATTTATTACACTACATACATAATATTATATGTATTATGTAGAAAATTTTAAATCTTGCAAAGTAGTGGCATAGAAGGCTGGAGTAGCTTGAATTTCATTTGGTTTTTGCATCATCTCGCGTGTTTGACTGACGGCGATACTATTATTAAAAGAGATCAATAGATTTAATCCAACACGCTCTAGATTCGCGTGTTTATTTAATGTATGGCTTGGTTTAACATGCTGACAAGGGAAAGCTTGAATTTCTACTTGTAAATTGCAGCACAGTATCTGTAGAACTTTTTTCGTCTTAGTAATTACTTTAAAGAACATCAATAAAAATTGTTAATTAAAAGTGCTATTTACCCATAATATGGCTGCAGTCCATAGCTGTAAATCTCCCACAGCACAACTCCATATGACCAAATATCACTCTCTGTTGTGAACTTTCCATACAGGATCGACTCTGGGGGCATCCATCTTACTGGAAGCAAGCTTTTCGATTGCACCTGTAATATTTGTAATATACAAATATTACAAATTTTGTAAATAACTTGAGAATATGGGAACAATTAAAATATGGGCAATAATACTTACTCTGTAATAATCTGAGCTATATATATCCCTAGACAATCCGAAGTCTGATATTTTTACAACAAAATCATCTGATACCAAGCAGTTTCTAGCTGCCAAATCTCTATGTACATAATGGTGCGCTGACAAATATTGCATACCAGCTGCAATGTTTTGTGCAATATTCAGCAACCTCAAGGCGGGAAGTCCTTTTCCAGATGGTGGTGCGCGTCCCATCAGGAACTCATGGAGGTCTCCACGAGCCATGAACTCAAAAAGCATACACAAAGGCTCTTCTCTAAGAGCTACACCAACAATACAAACTATATTATCATGAGTCAGCTCTGAAATCAAATCTATTTCTCTTCTAAAATCAGCCTGTGTTTTTGCAGAAGCATTCTCCTTTAGAGCCTTTACAGCTACATACAGTGTTTCTCCATTCTTCTTCAGGGCTCCTTTGTAGACTTTCCCAAAAGCCCCTTCACCCAACTCTTCTAGGAATTTGATTTGTGATAGTGAGTATTGAGGAATGCGGAGAATACCATTACCGCGGGTGCTCTTTTGCTGAACTAGATGAGGCTGGTTGCTCATGTTGGAGTTATTCAATAGCTCACTCATTTCTATGGGTGAGTTCAATCTAGAATTGCCGTAGATATTCTTATCTGCATTAGGAAGATTGATATCTCTTATTGTGGCAGCATTATTCTTTCTTTTATGTTTAAAGCAGATGCACACAGTGAAGGTAACAATGATGAGTGTGATTAGAAGAAAAACAATGACAATATAAATCCAAATCTTATGAGCACATTTTGGTATATTACACAGCTGTTTCTCTGTTTTGCCATCTTTCTCAGTGACACACCAAGGCTGGGATTTGAGGCCTCCAGGATTCCTGCAGTAACTGTGTCTCCCTGCCAATTCAGGGTAATCAAACACTTTTACATGCCACTGCTTTGACCATTCAATACAAGGTGTTCCAGTTTCTGCCACATTAACCTTGCCCAGATAACCACTGCCATTTTCCCAGAAGCATTCATCATCAGAAAGCATCATAGCACCTATATCAATCTTGAGACAGTCTGGATCATCTTCAGGCAAATCTTGGCAGTCTTCAAGGATCAACTGCTGCCCAATCTGAGGATGCCTCTTGGCTATGGCATACTCTTTTTGGCATAGCTCATTTTCAAGTATTTCACAGTCTTGCTTGCAGACCCTCCTAAGGATTGTGGAGTTGTGACGATAATCAAACAATTTAGTTGAATTGTTGAATTTAGAGAAGTTAGGTGGAATAATTCCATTGGGTAGATTTTCAAAGACGATTTCTGGAAGTTCTTCATTGTAATCAATACTGGTTTTGTCAGGTGAAAATATTTTTCTTGCTTCTTTCAGAAATATACTATTGGTTTCAAAAGGGTTTCTACAGATAGGGAATGTGGAATAGCACAGACTGGGTACAGCATAACCTTCACAATGAGAACTGATATCATTGGAGTACTTTGTAACTTGCATCGCAGTAAATAACTTTTGTTCAAGATCTTCCTGTGTTGTGTCGTAAGGAATGTATACAAAATGAGCTTTTAAATGATTCGCACACACTCTGCCAACATATTCTTGGCAGATTGGTTCTAATTTTTTTGGAGTGGAGCTTTTAGTCTTTTCAAAATCTTGAGCTTTCATATTTTCAGACATGAGATCAGGGGTAGTCTTTACATTCATTTCAAGCTCACTATTAATATCAGAATTGGGAAATAATGAAGAGTATGTTGGAATTTCAATATTTTCTATAGTATCATCACTTTCTTCTACAATCAGTCTTGCTGTTTGTTTCTTTTCATAGTTTTGTTTTATAACACAAGTGTAGTTGCCTTCATCAGCTAAATCTAGGTCTTTTATTTTTAAATTAGTACCTATTGTGCCATTTGTTTTATCTATTTTAGTTGTAATCTTAAATTTATGTGATTCTGTTATCACTTTGTGGTTTTTAGACCAGTAAACTTTAACGTTTTTGAGGAGTGCTTCTTGTATATGTTCAGGTGGTGACTCACTGAGAAAGGTCTCAGTTCCTTCTTTATTTTTAGTGTATTTCTCTACTCTTGTGTAGTTCAATAGGGCTTCGCACTTGAAGCGGACATCTTCTCCGCAAGTTTTGGTGATAACTGATGGCAGTGTTTTGGAGAAATAAATATTTAGATTTATATTCCATCTTTTCGGTTCAGACGACGAATTACCTTTCAAGACTGGAATAGAATCCTTCTTATCGATATTCGATGCTAAGTTCTCAGAAAAACAGAAGCACAAAACGATTACACAGGTATATTTCATGACTAACACTTTCCATAACACCTTCACCGTGCAGTATTTTATCAATGAACAGTTACAACTTGAATACTGGGGTATTGTTCTAGATAGGTATGAAGCTAAATTTCACGTTTTATTCACAAGATTTGCCACAAAACAGAAGTCAATAAACACAAACACCCAGTCGCTGCATCGTCCATAATTTTTTTCTATATTGATTTGACAGTCGACAAAGCCAATACAATGACTTTTGAGCTTTGTCAAAATGATATAACTATGAAACTGACATTGACTTTGTTAGTACCACCTATAATGACATTGACAAATATTAGGTTAGAGTCAATGGTAATAACAGGGCTGCGTTCACAACCTACGCTCGAGCGCGCTCGGAGTGCAACTAGGTCGTTCATAACCTCAGGGGAAACGCTCGGTTGTTATTAACTAGAGCGTTCACAACCTCCGACGGTTGCAACTTTTTACCGGTGTAATTCGATCGACGAAAAACACTCTGACATTGACAGCTGTCATATTTTCCGTTGTCATAGTTTGTTATCTACCTACATATCAAGATTTCTACAGTAAATTTCAAAATTTTCAGTATTTATCAGTTATCGATCGTAGTTACAGTCAGTAGATACAATTTACCTAAAAGTAACCGCAAAACAAAAACAAAACAAACGAACGTCCGGCAACTGTAACGTCAGTTTTGTCATGATAATGTCAACTTTGACGTAAAACAACCGACTCGTACTGGAACCTTTGGGTAAGTTAAAATTTACACCAAACAACCGCACCCTGAGCCTCTGAACGCACCCCAGCTGTGTATTCGAGCTTGTCAATTTTTGTTTTGCTTGAGTTGTCAAAAAGTTACATTTGCAAACGGGATTTGCCCGCTATTATTCCAATATTATTTTCTTGTATCGTGCCGGAAAGAAAGCTGATGCTCCAGGCCTCTAATAGTGATCACTAGCGGTCCGATTTTATGTAAGTAACAATTTTTATTCTAACAGCTTCAATTAAACCTCATATCTGAAAACCCTTACGAAACTTCCCGGAGAAAAGTGGTTTGCGCGTGTTTGGCGCCTCATAAGTATTTTTATTAAAAACTCCATAACTACCTAAACCTATCTCATCCAGCTAAAGATTCTAAGCTCAGACCAAGAAATTTTTTCATATTCGAAGATTCTACATCTAACACATTTATTACTTTATATATTAATACCTTCAAAAAAGGTCTGGTATTTTCATTGAAGTGGGGCCAAACTTTAGCCCAACTGGTGTCATTATATTTTTTTCCTGGCTTGAAACTTGTTCGGGTTCCAGAGGCCTCGAGTTATGAGGGCAGACCTTTACTTTGTACCTACCAGTATATTGTCTTGTTGGTCTCTTGATTATTATTCTGATGTGAAACATTACCTTATTTTCCTCTTCTTCATTTCATGGATGAATAATTTTTTTGCTCTTGGTAAGCATTTACCATAAAAAGTCACTACTTGTAATAATTATTGAAAGGTATCTCCTACCTTTCAATCCATGCTGATAATTATAATGTCATGAGTTCCAAGATTATTATTACTATCCATTTTAAAATTTATAAACAATGATAAAAAATAATATTAATAATTTGTAAGTCAAACTGATTTATTTCCCTAGATCCATACAATACTAATTGCAAACATCTAGGTAGGCACACATAATAGATATCAAATAATGACAGTATGTACAGACAGAAGCATTAATTGGTAACCCCCTCACAGAATATGTCATAGTTATCATTCAGTAGCATGTAGGTTCAAACCCGTGAAGATTTATATATTCATTTTAATTTACATTATTTTTTATTTTTGTTTTTTTTTTTAAAATTATGTCATTGTTTAAATAAAAAACAAATGTTTTTTCAACACCTAAATTTCTTTTATGAGGAGTAACGATACTGAAATTTCGAGCCTGTATCACATGTAACTATGGTGTAGTGGTTAGTGTAACCGAGATTCTGTCACTGCACATCGTAATGATCGTCATCGAATCCTTGCAGTGGATGTTTTTGTTTTTTAACTACTACTTAATTTTAGTAATGTAATGACATTTATTCATGTATAATAGTGAAGTTTTTGTCTATTAGTATGAATTTAAAGTAATTGATAAAATAAAACAATAATAATAATTTCAGGTAAACAATTTCGTTTATTTTTTTCAAAAATTTGCCTTAGATACAAACAACAACACAAAAAATGTAATTAATTCTGACATGTTTTATTTTATTATTTAGCCTACTTACAAATAGCTTCTTATCCTGAAAAATAATATTCCATTTTCGATTTAGTGCTCGAGAATACACATGTTTTCATTAGATTTTCGTTTACTTTGCTAATCTAATGAATTAAACAATTTGGATCTCTTGTAAATCATGGAATACTAAATAATCAGGTAGTTTTGAAAGTAAATGAGGTCAAATGGAGTTTTTCTGACAATGTTAAAAGGTAAAATTACATTAGGGTTTATTAGGTAGTGATATTTATCGTCCTTTATATTTAGTGATACTTAATAGCTTAAGGGCTAACGGATCGGATCTCAATTTAAAACCATTTGACCCCACATATTTTCTATCGGATTTAGGTCCGAACTTTTAGATGTCCGAGAAATAAAAGTAATGTCTTCTAGAGATGAACAACCCTTGAGAAACCATCCGCGTACGATGCACTCCACAATTATCATGGACAAAATAAATTTGGGCTTCTGGATACGCGATCCGCGTAGTAACCTTCAACACTTTCAATTGCTCGTCATTCATGCGCCCAGTTATTTTTACTATTTCTCCAGGACCCATAGTGGATATCCATCTCCAAAACCTAAAAAGAAAAAAAATCAACTGTTATAATGTTTATTTAGTTCGTGTAAATACTAACTTGTTAAAAATATTATTATTATGATGATAATCAGAGATAAAGGTGTTCGAATTTGTTGAGAATAATCAGTATTATCACTTACCTAAAGTTATTCATGCCCTGCGGTGGAGTTCAGCAGACAGTCCTATTTTTGCTGCTCGATAATTGTGTAAGTATATCAGCTGCATGCAAATGCCTTCTGTTGATGTTGATATCAAATATTGTTGAGCAGTAGAATGAGTGGATGCAAAAGGCGAACTAGTCTGAATGTCAACAATATTATTGTGGCGACTTCACTGATTTGTATACACTCCTGTTGTTTATCTGCCATTGCTTCTTACATTCACATCCCCACATTACACTTAAGCGCACGGTTTTTATCTGTAAGACAACAAATCAATACTTAAATGAAGTTAAAGATAACAAGGTTTTACTAAAAAAATATGTATTTGTTTCGTAACGATTATGACACAAGAATAATAAGTTGATAACTTACCGTAATTCAAAACGAGCAATCTCCTGATTCACTCTCATTTGCTGTTCGAATAGCACCGCAATCTTAGTTCTCACAAAATTCTTAATTTGCATAATTTCCTTCAATATTCTTCAATTCATTTATGATTCAAACCAGTAAGTCAAGACTAGAATTGGAAATGGCTAGTGACCTTTTCATTGTTCACCAAGATTATATTTAAATCTACCCTCAAACACTTCTTTTTTTCTTATCCAGTGTAAAGAGATCTCATAAATAAAAATCCGCTGTCGAACACTAATAACATAAAATTTCGACGCTCTGATAACTGGTTCGTTGGTTTAGTTGGTTGGTGCGTGGTCAACTTGTCATGTGAGCGATTGGATGTCTGGTTCGATTCCCACTGGGTGTTACGTTTTTGTTTCTTAGTATTTGAGTAAAAGATTTGTAAATCGTACAGTGATTTGCAATGTAAACTTTAGCTATTAGGGGGGTTACCAATTAATGCTTCTGTCTGTACATAATGTAACTGACCAACCACTCAAATCCCACATGGGTAGATAACATTGTTACATAGCTACATTTATCTGTTGTCTTCCCGCTATCCAATAAATAATGACTGTAGATACCAGGTCTGCGCTCAGTAATACTCCGATAGTGTTGTCTGTAGTACTTGTATTTGTTGCTTCTCCCACTTGTTGTGTGTGTTTAAAGAAACTTTGTATAATTTTAAATACTAACTTAAAAAATAATAAGTGACCTTATAATAGTGTTGTGGGAAAAATGTAATACATAAATTATCCTCGGAATCTTGCAAGGTACCTATCTTTTTTTTATAAAACTAATTGGTAGATTTAAGTAGGTACTTAATTGAAATATTGCTGCTCAGGAAAATAATGCATAATCAAGATGCATTTAAGTACCTATCAGTAAGTATCGAGAATTACTTTGTAAGTTTACTGCAACTATTTATCTTAGCCATACATGATAAGCTTCAACCTACTACAACATAAATCTACCACTTTGATCTTATCTTGTTACTTGCATTCAAAGTAGACTCAAACACAATATCCTTATCTAACTAATAAACAACTAAAGATAACATTTCGGCATGCCAATTAGAAATACCTAATTTGTTAAATCAAATGGTTCTGTTTGTTACTGATCCTGTGTTATTATTTTGCAATATTGTTTTGCATTTAAAATCAAATAAGTATAATAAAAATCAACATCATCTGCCAAAAGAGGTCCTCTAAATAGGCAGCCAAGTGCCCAACATTACATTTTTGTAGTTTTCTATGTGTATAATATGTAAGTATAATATTAATACCTGCGTAAGTATCCCCTTCATTTACTTATTTTAAAATACATATTGGAAAACTTAACTAACTAACTTACCTACTTAAGCCAGCTTGTGGCTTGCTTAAACCTAAGATGTTTTGGGTAATAGTAATAACTCATGCATTATTGGCACTTTTCGAAATACATTTCTAAAAGCTTTAAAAACGATGTCTTCATATCTCTCGACTGACGCCAAACTTGTAAAACAATGCAAGCATTTATCTCAGCAGCGCGCTGCGTAACTGGCAAATTGTATTAATTGCGATAACTTTCTGTTATTTGTTCGTAATGTAATTGTAGTTAATATCGGTGACAATACGTGCCGGTGGTGTTTATTGTATAACTAGCGGTCCGCCCCGGCTTCGCACGGGTATAAAACAAAATCGAATTTTTCATGCGGATCCCTTACTTTTTGGAAAATATTCTATAGTCTATGTTCATCAGGAAAAATAAGGGAATCGAATGGTGAAAGAATTTTTCAAATCGGTCTTGGGTCTTGTGCATGACTTATCATGTCTCATAATCCGATGAGACGCTACACCGCACCGGTAGCGTCTCATCGGATTATGAGACGGAGGGACGCAGAGTGTTTGCGCACATATTTTTACACTTTAATATGTTATACGCGCATGGCAAGATGAAAGACAATTTTTAGCGTTTTCAGTTGATAAAGGGCATCAATTAATCAAAATAAATACACACTGGATCTTAGGCCTGAGATGACTGTTTAGGAGTCGACGGTAAAATAAATAATGCATGCCAGTCAATCCACACAGCATCATCTAGCCCCAAGTTTAGCAGAGCTTGTGTTATGGGTAGATACATGATATACATAATACAATATTTAATTTACAATATCAAATACAGTAGACTTAGGAACATTTATTAACATTTTAGCGGAACCAAACTCATTAGCGGCAATTTCATTATTTAAAATTTTTATGCATCAGTGACTCCCTTTAAACCTTCTAACTGAGTGATTACTCTAATTTTGTTGTTTGTTAGTTATAAGTTTAGGTTACGATAGGACTGACATGCTTTGTAAGTAAAAGTCCTTAAAAATAAATAAGATTTAAAAAAAAAAAAAAAAAAAAATACAGTAGACTTGAACTCTTTAAGTGTGCGCGTTTATTGGCCCCATAATGTTCTGAAACAAGTCAACTTTTAGCGTTATCAAGTGATAAGAGGCGAAGACTAATAGGTTCATCAAAAGACCTATTCACTGGATCTTAGACATAAAGAGACTCGTCGAATCGTCGCTTAAATAGCGTATAGTCCTCATTTACGACAAAGAGGTACCTTTTCTATGTCCTTAATGTAGGTTTATTTTATAAACTACAGGTTTAACACACCGTGAATAGCGTACCAGTAAACAAGCCTCTTAACAGGTTGTTATCTAGGATTGTTCATACAATAACATGTTAATTTTTGTGATAGGTCAGCGCTAGGTGATGGCATCTGTAGATGAAGACACTTTGAAGATATACTGGGACCATTTCTTCAAGGCGGAAACTGGGACTTATGAGGTAACTTTCATACAATTATTTCAAGACTAGTTACAACTGCGGTATTTTCAATTAGAACACCCTAACGTCTGTCTTACAAGAATAGACTTCAAAATTAGAAGTGTCAGTGATATAGAAACAAGTACCTTGATAATGCAAACTTACTGTTAAATATAAGGCATTGTTGTAGGTACCTTTTACTATTAGGTGTCCAATGTACCCATCGGTACCTTATGATTTATGAATGTATAATAACGCCGCTACGAGATGGCTCTAGAGCGGAAGTAAAATATTTGGATTTCTAGTGTGCGAGAAGTACAGAGGTACAGAGCAATGACGCGCACCGTATTTTCTAGCGGCAAAACTGTAGTTACGGTTATTTGGTTTCATGAGAAAAAACCCAACTAATTGCAATCTGTGTGTATAACATATACTTTCAAAAACATAAACTAACTAAATAAAAATGGGAAAATGATGAGATAAAGGAATTTGAATTACCAAATTGCATATTGCACACTCTTAATCTATGTATTAAAGTTCCCGCTAATTGGTAAAATTAAAAGACGCAGAATCTACCTACTTAACTAGATACTATGTACCTGATACCTTTTTTGCGTATAAATAGATACCTAGTACCTTCCTTCGGCATTGGATTATTGCGACCTCGAGTTATATTAAACTACAACACAATGCGGTTGTGACTTTACTATGTTAGCTTGCATGCAGTACTACTTACCTACACGAATAGAAGATTTAGTAGTGGATAATGACCGTTGCATCAAGGATATGCACGTATATATCCTGTATAATAATAATGCTAGACAATCCACAGAGCATCATCTAGCCGACAGTTAATAATAGTTTTATGGGTACTAGATGACTGTATAATAAATTACATAACAACATTTTTTTTAACGTAATGCTATCATCCCCAAACAATTACCAAACCTTATTTTAATAAACCTTAATCTCAAAATCCCTAAATTGATAGTAATCAGTGAGTACACTTACCAGAAATCTACGTGGCTCGACCTGTTCCTGGCTGAATTTCTCATCCGTCTCAAAAATGGGGCCAATGCGAAAGAGCTCATCAACTTCTGGTAAGTCTCCCTTACAAAATTAAACAGTAAAAAGTTTATCACCTCTTGAATCAAAACTTCTTTATTTAAATTGCTTTGAAACATTATTTTGGATGCTCTAATTTGTTCAATAGTTTTTTATAGCATTATATTAGATAAAACTCGTGAGTTTGTATCAAATACATTTTATAGCTTTGCTGCGCTTCTAATTATTGATTTTTTTTCAGCATGTGAGTACCTGATTTCATACAAAAATAATATTATTTTTGAGTTATATCAAGTTACATTACGAAGATATTTTTTACCATAGGAACATAGAATATTTTATATGTACCTACCTATAGTTAAAAATATCTAAGATCTAAAGAAATATCTATCCCAGAATACCCGGAACAAATTTGCTGATCATACAAACCATCCCAAGGCGAGAATCGAATCTGCCACGCCATAGAGGTCGTTACTATAGATCGAAGGGTCAAAAAAGCATGTTGAAAGAGTTTCAAGGGGATTTTTTAAAAGGATATCACCACCTCACAATACTGTTTCTGTATTCTGAGATTACCACGATAACACGTAGTATATTGAAGGTATAAAAAGTCATAAGCATTAATTCGCGAGCATTCGGACGATTGCGAAAACACAAAACCCCTAACAAGCCATGAAGTTCATCTGATCCATTCCTCCGTAGCCCGGTAAGTGGGGTGGTGACTCTAGTTGGCTGCGAGCTACTGTGCGGCATCCACCGAGTGACGTCATCCATCAACACCCCCTACTCCCCCCCACTGCCCCTGGAAGTGCAGTGTTCCGGCAAGCCGTCCAATGTTACGAGTACAACTGATGGACATAATGCAGGTGAGTAAATGCGCAATAGACGCGTTCTGAGGGAAGTTTGTGCGTATTGATTTTTATAGCAATTGAGCCTGAATTCTACTAGGTAAAATAGTGATGTTCGTTCTGAATATAAGATAAAAAGAAGTTGCACTGCCCGTGTTGCAAGGGTGCATTTTCATTAGGTAGAATGAAGGGTAGAATGAGTAGGTACCTTTTTTTATTATTATCTATAGAATTTCGCCCGTCACGCCCATTTTTCTTTTTGAAATTGTCACGTAATCTGTTCTCACTTCCGCTTTTACTTACCTTCTACCTAAACTAAATGCTGCCTTATCAGCTCCATGCAATAATGCCGAATGAAGTAGTTACTTTAAGCTCCTAGTGATTTTTGTCTATGAGCATCTCTCTGAAGCTTATTATGATTATTATCGGATATTTTTTAGTGGTCTGGGTGTTTCTTTTATGTGAAAAGTTAGTTATTATCTTATCTTAAAATGGAGATGTTGCCCTGATTTTAAAATGCAGATTGCCATCACAAGATTAGCTCTAACGCCGCTATTCTAAGTCTGCCGTACTACCTAACCTATTAACCTCTTGGTCAGCCAGATAGAAACTGTTTTTCCTAAACAAATAAAAGTAATTGATATCTCAAATCTAAATCAGATATATCTAGATAACAACAATGGCGATGAACTTTTAAAAATGAATAGCGATAATGATATGATGTCTTTATCTATGTCTACGTAGGCAGGTACAGATACTAACCTGGTTTATACCTCTAAAATGTGCATTCGCTCGACTGAGGTGTGCAAATAGTTGTACGCGTGGATCCGTGCGCATGTTGGGAACACGTGACCATGAAGGCTGATTTCAACGGATTCTGGTCAATCAACTATTTATTAAACAAACAGTATTTGCAAACTTAGAAGTGAGCATTTTAGTTTTGATAAAGTAAAATGTTTTTTATCAATGACAAATTTCACTACCTACCTACTAAGGGTGATCTTTTTATGATAGCACGACGGATTCTATTTTATAACTCTTCATGCCATAAGCACTGGACGAATCGGATTGAAATGTAGTTCTAGAACTGGATTAACACAATGCAGAACATGGACTACTTTTAGTCAAAAAAGAGTGAAGGAAGCGGCGGGCAGGATGTCGTATGTCCTATAGATTTGAGTCGTACTTAAATTGATGAGGCAACAGGAAAATCATTTTAAGTTCCACTGTTTTACTTAGAACTTCAAATGGAATTAATTGGAAAGATAATGCATGAATTCCGCGAAAACGTGAAACGCATCTAAAGTACACTCGTTCTTTGGGTTAAGTCTAAGTATGATTGATAAATGAAACTTCGTGGAAATTCTGTCTCTCTAATTAAGGCGTAAGAATCCAACTGAAAAACTAACAACCAACAAGGTGAAGGTTTCGTTTATTTTGTTTCGTTAGATTTGAGAAAGAGCAAAAAGCTTATTTTAAATTTGCACATACCTAATGTATATTAGACTAGAGGCCCGCCCCGGCTTCGCACGGGTATTAAACAAAAATTTCAGAAATTATACACAATAACACGACGGGTTTCACAGTTTTCATACGGATCCCGCGGATCCCTTACTTTTTCTAACAGCATTGGGATTTTTGACATTGACTCGACACTCCATAACTGACACTGGCCGTAGAGAAAAAGCAAGCAGTGCGCAACCTCTTTTTCTATTCTGACGCGCCATAATAGAAAAAGAGGTTGAATATACAACGCACGGTTCAATTATTGAATTTTCCATGCGGATGTCTAACTTTTTTGAAAATATTATATAGCCTATGTTCATCACGGAAAATTTAGGATTCTAATGGTGAAAAAATTTTTCAAATCGGTCCAGTAGTTTCGGAGCCTATTCAATTCAAACAAACATACAAACAAACAAACAATCAAATCTTTCCTCTTTATACTATTAGTATAGATATGGTGCCGTATGTATAAAAAAAATTAGGAGTACCAAGGTCGTTGCCACGTTGAGTACCGATCAGTACGATACCGATGCGGTGAGTACTTGGGGGCGACATTTTTGCTGTTTTCGTGAAAAAATGCGGCTTTAGTTTCGGCTTTTGTTCTATTTGCGAAATAGTTACGGGCGGCGCGGCGGGTGGTACAAAACCCTCGTGTGCTCGCGCGATGTGTGTCCACTCGCACTTGGCCGGTTTTATTATGTTTTACGATTATTTTAATGATTCAATAAACTAAAAGTTAGTAGATAATTGAATCATTAAAATAATAATCTGTGTTTTCTTTACAAAACCATTCAAAAACTAAAACATAAAACGGTGGAAAATTTGCTGGTTTTAGTGTTATTTATGTAGTTTTATCATTTGGGTTATTGCCCACTATCCCCACGCTGGGCATCCGGTTTGTGGGTCGCAGTTCGGTGGAGTTGTTCTGCAGGACAAATGCCTTCTATGGCGCTCATTAGGGGCCTAAGTCTATGGACTATATTATAGGCTGATGATGATGATGATGTACTTTTAAATTAAGTTTAATATACTGTTTGTTTCCCAAATAAAATAAAATATTTGTTTTGTTTCCTTCTAGAAGCAGAAAAGAACGAAGAAGCTAAGGTACAATCGAACAGCCTGTTCGCTCGCGCCAACGCGCAGTCGTCGGAGGAAATCCTGCGCAAGTATCTGCTTGGGGGCGTGGCCTGGCGCTGCCTGCTGCTGCTGAAAGCGTTGGGGGTCGAGGTAACTGCCTTTGTTACGGGGTTCGAGTCCCGCTGTAGGACAAAATTAAATTTTTGTTATTATAGTGCCCTCGCACTCGAGGTAAACTTTAGGAAATTAAATTTTTGCCCAAAATATTTCGATATATGCTATAGTCTGAAGAGAGTCCCAAAGATTTTCGACTAGTCGGGCACTTGATTTCGTGGTTAGCACACTCCCGTACTGAGGAAGAGCCGCAAGTTCGAGTCCCGCCTAAATAAAAAAAAAATTGGGATATAATTTACTTTCCTAATAAACTACATGGTATACAGACCGGTTTCGGGTGGCTCCATTTGAATTCCAAATGTATTGAAATGTATACGAATAAAAATATTATGAAATAGTGTTTCCGCCATCGATTTAAAAATACAGCGACGCAATGCAGCCGGCTTCTTGGGGAAGACTGATTAGCCATTACGTTCCCATTTTTTTTATTTATACAATAAAAGCAAAAGTAAAATACCTATGAAGGTATTTATTATCGTACAATAAAGAATTAGGGACAGGCAATTAGTTTCTGAGGCAATTAGTTCGCAAATAGATCAATGAATCGAACTAAGAAACGAACTAATTCAGACAGTCTGTGATAATTGCTCTCCGTACAGTGCATTGGTTATCTAAGGTCAAACCAGCGGGTCGTAACACGACGGAAATGACATGAAACATCTATATATATATTACGAAGTAGGTAACACATAACTCAATCGTACGTAGCTTTAAACTCTGAGATGTTATTGGACAGACATCATGAGTGCTGCTGTTAAACACGTTCAATCTATATCTATACTAATATTATAAAGAGAAAAGATATGATTGTTTTTTGAATTGAATAGGCTCCGAAACTTTTCGACCGAAAAAGGGCATTGGGTAAGTTTGTATGGAGTCGTGGCGTTGTTTTTTTTTTATGCGGCCACTGATGGAATTTGTGTTGAATTTAACTACTACACCTGTATATTCATTATAAACAACAAAATACGCCGTAACTTATATCGGAGCCGAAATATTCGACCTTGAAGTTGAGAATAATATCATCTAAGTTATTGATAAAATGCACTTTAATTTCAAAAATACAATTATTTTACGTATGGAATGAGTAAGTTATGAATAAAAAACATGTATCCCATCCCATCAATAATATTTTATTTCTAATACTAAACTATAATTATTTCTAATAATTCTAAATATGTAGGTGTTATAATCATATAGCATTTAGATAACTTATAATAATTAATCTGATCTTCTTTCCTTCAATCATTCCTCCAATTCGTCGTAAGCTTCGATTTCCACTTCAACGTTTGTGACTTGTTCTTGAACCTCAGCGACATCTTCATCGTGAACTGGTACATTTTCTTGACTGTGACGTCGAGCACGTTGTAAACACGGCCAGCACAGTCTGTCTTCTCCATGAAACTGAAAATATAATTATTTTTCTTTGTAAATAAAATAAATGAACATGAACACGAATACAACTTTCGTATTCAGTTGTTATTACATGCCTACTAATATAAGAAAGATTTGTACATATTTTTTTATGTTTGTTATTGATTCACCAAAAACTACTTGACCGATTTAAATTATTCTTTCACCATTAGAATGCTACATCACTGAGTAACACAGGCTATATTGTTAATTGGATTCACGCGGGTGCAACAGCGAGGCTCAGTTAGTATGATGTATTGTAAGAAATTGATACAAAGAAAAGAAAAATCTCACCTCTCGAACACCCATAACTTCAACGAAGTATGCCATAACATACGGATGATTTTGCACAAACTCTTCCGTCATATTATTAGGTAATAATATGACGGAAGACCTATGATCTCCGACGATTGCCACCAATACGCCTTACACTTCTTCCGTAACCAATACATGGTGGAGTATCCGGTTCATTCATTATTTCCAAAGTCCATTAACACTGCCAGGTCACGTTAAGCTATATCACAAAGTCTAGTACCTAGTACAAGCCAAGTCGAATTATAGATAATGATAATCAAGGAACACAGTACGCACGCAAACAACTCGAAAGTCAGATGGTGAGTAAAGAAAGGGTCGGTTGTCGAGTTGAGAGATAGCGTCATATTGGTCAAGTCCCGTGCATAACTGAACCGAGCCCCGGGCCGGTTTACAATGGAGCTCGTTATGTTTAATTTCATTCTACTACTTCTATGAAACGTTGATACGCCACTATACCGACGAACTGCCAGACATCAGTCAAGACGAGATCCTGTTAGCTCTGAGGCAGCTTAAAAATGAAAAATCCCCCGGTGAGGACGGAATAACATCAGAGCTTTTAAAAGCTGGAGGATACCCTGTTATACAGGAGTTACAGAGCCTCTTCAACGCCGTCCTTCACAGTGGGAGAACTCCAAAGGCGTGGAGTGGGAGTTTGGTGGTGCTCTTTTTAAGAAGGGAGATAAAACCCTCCTTAAAAATTATAGACCCATCTCGCTCCTAAGTCACGTCTATAAGCTATTCTCACGAGTTATATCGAACCGTCTCGCTCGGAGACTCGACGAGTTTCAGCCGCCGGAGCAGGCTGGGTTTCGCGGAGTATATGGTACCATAGACCACATTCACACAGTGAGGCAGATTATACAGAAGTTCGAAGAGTATAATCAGCCCCTGTGTCTGGCCTTTGTGGATTATGAGAAGGCCTTTGACTCCGTTGAAACCTGGGCTGTTCTACAATCCTTACAGCGATGCCAAGTAGACTATCGTTATATCGAGGTGCTGAGATGTCTCTACGAAGCCGCTACGATGAGTGTCCGAGTACAGGACCAACAGACTAAACCGATCCAACTGCGCAGAGGAGTGAGGCAGGGGGATGTAATATCCCCGAAACTGTTCACGACCGCGTTGGAAGATATGTTTAAGACGCTGGACTGGAAAGACAAGGGCATCAACATAAACGGCGAGTACATCTCACACCTACGATTCGCTGATGACATAGTCTTAATGGCGGAGTCGCTAGAGGAGCTGAACCGGATGCTGGACAGTCTAGCTTCAGCCTCCCGATGTATCGGTCTAGGCATGAATTTGAATAAAACCAAAATCATGATCAATGGCCACATTGATCCAAGACCGGTGATCGTACATGGCCACCTTCTCGAAATTGTTTCTGAGTACACTTACCTCGGGCAGATTTTGCAGTTGGGTAAAAACTATTTCGAGAATGAAGCCAAGAGGAGGATCCAGCTAGGCTGGGCAGCGTTTGGAAAACTACGTCGAGTCTTCTCGTCATCCATACCGCAATGTTTAAAAACCACCAATTCAAAGTCGCTCAGCGAGCTATGGAAAGAGCTATGCTCGGAGTTTCTCTGAAGGATAGGATTCGTAACGAATACATCCGACAGAGAACTAAAGTCATCGACATAGCTCAGAGAATTAGCAAACTGAAGTGGCAGTGGGCCGGCCATATATCGCGAAGAACCGATAACCGCTGGGGTAAACGTGTTCTTGAGTGGAGACCGCGACTTGGCAAACGTAGTGTAGGACGCCCTCCGGCCAGGTGGGATGACGATCTGCGAAAGACTGCTGGCAGATGCTGGATGCGACAAGCCGAAGACAGGGCGCTATGGCGCTCATTAGGGGAGGCCTATGTCCAGCAGTGGACTAATATGGGCTGATGATGATGATGATGACTTCTATGAAATGCAATGGTTACTAAAAACTGTAGGGAAGTCTTGTTATTTGTTTATTTAGACGATGATTTTATGATTTTTTGCCATTCGATATCTCGCTTCCGATATATTTTAGATAGTGGCTGTAGTAATGAAAGTTGCTCATTTTTGAGAGTACTAATTAATGGCAATAGTTTTTTAACTGGCCGCGGATCATCAAAAACAACGCCACTTTTACCCAATGCCCTTTCTTTCACCATTAGAATCCAAGGTTTTCCGTGATGAACATAGGCTATATAATATTTTCAAATGTTAGGGATCCGCATGAACAATAATTGAATTTAATTTTTGTTAAATACCCGTGCGATGCCGGGGCGGACCGCTAGTATGAGATAAGATAAGAGGGAGAGTTTAGTGCATACTACCGCAAAGTAGATCGGGGATAAGTAAATTACTTATCCCTTTACTTTTACTTATCGTAATTAAATTACGAATTTTAACTCGATCAAGATGAACATAGTTAAGATGATGTTAGTTTTGGCAGCAAAACGGAGCAATATTATTATTTATTATAAAAACCATTTTCTATTAATTATCGTAAACGCTTCATGGGTTGATATTTTTGGGGATATTATGGAAAGAAAATACAATATTTTGTGCTAAAAATCAACGTTCACTCCAATGCTTCCAAAACAAGTAAATTGAAGTTGTTTTCATGGGTTTATAGAAAACGGTTTACGATTGGAATCTCGCGCCAACCCATCATGATCAAACTTAATAACAAGGATTAAGTGATGGTACTTAATAATGAGGATAAGACTTACCCGTACCTACTACTTGCTGATTTACCTAACATTCATCATTCCATTGCTAATTACGTGTCTAATAATGACAGGCTAATTGGTCCTAGCTCCAATGAATCAGAGTTGAATTTCAAATGGCAATATAATTGCGTAGATTCTTCATATTCACACGGAGATATGATTCTGTGTGCTAACTGCTAGTATTTAATTTCATTCGCCGGCCTTACGCGCAGACAAAACTATGAATATTCAATGAGTTTTATGTGTAAACTATATTCCATTAATTCTCGAAATTTTTCTTAGCGCCATCTAGCTCCTACCTCGAAAAACTTATGAGAATCAAAAGGTTAAAACCTTACTAAAAGACACATAATACAAACAAATAGTAATTTATTAATCAATCAACAAACTGAAACATTTAAAGTCAGTACAAGTCGTAAACAAACCAAAAATAAACAGTGCGCAGTAGTAAGCTCATCATCATCATCACCAGCCTATAATAGTGTAGTAGTAAGCTCATATAAAATTAATTGAATAAATAACGTCGTACAGTATCTGACACTAATCACGTATACACCCTTTTACTATACATATATATATACCAATGACATTTTGATCTGCCACAGTGTTACGATTGATACCTAACCTATAGCTTTGTTAGTAGTTAGATAAGTTAAAGATAAGCTATCTTACAGATGTTTGAGTCTGCGGTAGGTAAATAAATCACATTATAAATTCTTAAGGCGCCGGCGATACATGAATTTCCCATACAAACGTAGTACCAATTATAGAATATTTTCACCATGGGTTGCTTTTATTTGTATTATAATGGTATTTATCCAGGTTTCTGCCACAAGTTTTCAAAATACTTATCAACATCAACTATAAGTTCTAATCTATTCTACTAACTAGTTTTCAAGTATTTTTATTTGTATCTTTTTCTCTTTTGGTCTCACAAAATAAATATATTTTTACTTTACTTTAACAAAACAAATAATCGAAATAAAAAAGAAACAGTATAATTACAATGAAAAAAATTAAGCTATTGCAGTCCATATCAATTTTAGTCGGAAGCGCAAGATACGATATTTTAAAAATCAATTGATCTTAAGCACCTATTGGTTTATATTTTGATATACTATTAGAACAGCATGTACTTTATCTCTACCAAAACTCTCTTTCCAATCATATCCCCAAGATGTTCATTCTTTTCGGCGTAGATGTTGATACCTTGTTTGTTCCCAACAATACATCATGGCCATATGTTCCTTGATTCTCATCCATATTCCTATGTCCATAGGGTCTATCATGCTGCCGACAGCTAAGCTCCGTGCTGATCTGGTTGTTTGGCGAGTTAAACGCCGCCAGCACTGAGGCCACACCCCATTCCAGCGTGAGCCCGCCTGCACTCGCGCCACGCACACCGATACATCAGTTATTCTCACATAGGTAAGTTTGATTCATAATTGTTTGCTCAAGAAATAAAACAGAAAAACCATATAGAGTAGAAAAGGTACGTACGGCTTATTAATTATCGGATACAAAAAAGTGGTAGGACAATATAGACATGAGACAGGATTCAAAACAGACTCGACATCCGGGAAGTTAACAATCATAAGATGTTGACAAAATATCACAAAACATAATCAGATAATACTAGATGACTGAACTATGAATTGAGACATCGGATACGCTTTAAATTCCTACCTAGGAGGCATAAGGGCTTTAATCATAATATCGTGTCATATTTAAAGAGAATTAAACTGTTATATGAAAAAAATGCTCTGTGTGGCACTGAAAAAAGAGGAATTAAGATATTTTTGCGATTTAATAATTCGATCTGATAATTTATTTCGGTAATATGTGTGGTTACCCATTTTTGCTTAAAAACCTGGTTTAACACCAATAAACCAGGTTTTCGTGTGCTATTTGTACTCTTTTATCTGCACTGAGAATTTACTTCGGCCATTGTGCGTAAAATACAACTTATAAATAACCATACCAGTGATTTTCTTCTTATCATGGCGCCTGGTTTAATTGGGCGATAGTGATAACGCAACGCAAAATGTTGGCACAGAGATAATTGACCGATTATATAATTGTTATTGGATACCTACTAACTAACAATATCATACAGTGTAGTCATTTGTTTATACAGAAAGGTGTAAATATGAGTTCTAAACCAACAAAAATGTTGACGTTCGCTGCAAGCTAACAAGACTTAGGCTATAGAAAAAGGGGTTTTTAGAGGGTGACATGCACTTGGTGCAAAATTCAAATTAAAGTGAGTTATTGTCGATCCATAGGACGCTAGACAAGGTTACGCCTGGTTTACCACAAACCGCAGATAGATCCAATTACATTATTTGTATCGCATATGGTATTCGGAAAAATAAAACAGTAAACTTGCTTTCAGAATATGGACAAAGCAGAAACCGAGTCTCCAGTCAAAGAGCCTCGTCGATTCCCCAGAACGATTTGTCACAAGGTAAATTGATCAATAACAGTAGGTGCCCTCGTTAATAATTATCTTAAATTAAATAACTTTATTTTTCTTTATGAAGGTCAAAGCGCACGAGTCAGTACGAGACGCCCGATAAGAAGCGGAAACCTGTCTCAGAGTCCGAACAGTCTTCGGAATCAGCTGATTCCAACGATGACCTTCAAGTCCTCAACCGGTCTCTCGCCATCAAGGTCACCACCCCCGAAGATGACTTCCAATACTTTAACTCCTCAATGCGCTCCTCGAACGAATACCCCGACACCTACTCAGACGGTTTCTACTCGCCGAGGAAATCTAAACCCAAAGCTGATGACTACATGAGCGATAAACACAAAGATATTATCAATTCGGAAATAGGAGCGTTCGAATTCACGCTCATAATCACAGATCTGCTACAAGAGCTGTGTAAAGCGGAGAGCAGTCTCACGGGCTCTGAAGGCTCGCAGATTTCTATGCAGTGCATCAACTTTTCACTCCACAACCTTTGTTCTATACAGTTCAGTTCACTGCCAACGCAGGGCAATCTGCAAAAAGTTTCTCGAATAAAAGTCGCACTTACAGAACTACTCATAGTGTCACTTGATAAAGTTCTGATTCACGCGGACCTCTGCGCCAAGCTTATCAACAGCGGCGTACTCCCGATGTTGCTCAGGGTACTAGAAGATATCATATCTAAGAATAAAAAGGATCGTGCCAAAGAAACTGATAAGACTGAATCGGAAAATTTGCTCAAGTTTGTTTTTGGTATAGCGTTCTCGATCACTGCGTTCTTTCATTGCCTGCTGATGCAATGTCGCTCAGTGGAGAAGCTGAGAGAGTTCACAGACCAATTTAAACTCTACGCAGAGTGCCTAAAAGGCGGATTATTGAAGGAAACAGTAGAGTTACTGATAAGGATACAACACGTAGATAGCGAAGAAGTAATCGTTTTGATAAAGAAGTTGATAGAGATCGTAGGAAAGTTAGTGAACGGGATGAAGAGAGTGCGAAGCGAGGTGATACATTCCGCGGCGTGTCCGAGAACTCGACATAAAATTTGCCGGCAGAGAGTAGCGGCGGGGATGCACCACCACCACGATATCCTGGGTGAAGCCAGCACAGGCCTGCCCATGTCCTCGGCCTGCTGCATATCTGTACTATACGGGACTCTCACATCATTGTTGACGGATGAGGAAGTGTCGGCTCAAAGCGTGTTACGAAACAAGATTCTGAGAGTGATGCTAAACTGCGGCGTCTGCTGCTGCTTCTCTCCGGGAATCCTCATGGAGAGCATCGTCAGATTGATGTTGACGCACAACACGGTGGCAGCTCTCTGTCTACATGTGTTAGAGCACACTGTATACGGTGAGCTCGGGGCGAGCGTGCTGGTTCCAAAGGTCACAGATCAGCTGCCCTGTTCTATATGCGAGCCATGCGATGAGAAGAAAGACATCAGCCGCAAGTTCTGCCAACATAGCGCGGGACCTGTCGAGAGGAAGAGCCTCTGGTCGTTCTTGATACATTACAACTCACTACTGCAGCTGGATAATCACAATAACGTCCTGCACGCCACCGTCAGTCACTTGCTCCGTGTTACACCGAAGTGTCGTATGGAGATGAAGTACGAACTGCTCTTTAGTGTCATCTACCCAACGTTTATTGTCGCGAAACACAGATATATCATGCGTCTGGAAGACTCAGCTTACTTTCTGACCGTCTCCTGTCTAAATATCTTCGCGAGCTTGCTCAATACTGTGTCGTTTGCTGAGCAGTTCATCCAAAAAGGTGGACTCAGTTACGTCCTAGAACTGGTGTCGCTTCCAGAGTTTTCAAACCAGTGCTGCTCGATACTAGAAATAGCGATAATAGTTGAGATTTACAAGCTCATGAAAGAAAATTCTCAGCTAACTTACTACAGGGAAATGAGCTCGCTTTCATCCCTGCAGATGCTTTTCAAATCCCTGTCCGACATGACAGACAAATGCTACAAGATCTACCGGTTGAAGCTACCTGTCGACAAATACGAGGAGCTTGTAAACGTGGACAACGAAAGGATAGCGCTCGCGTTCATCCCTTCAATGGAAATAGTAGAAAGAAAGGTGTCTTCTCCTCAACCGATCCAAAGCAGCTTCGCGTCCAGTGAGAATACGTTTGAGGAATCTATCGCGGATCATATCGATGCGTTAAAGAATATTTGGACGTTTTGGAAGACTTGTGCTGATCTGTGCCTGTACAGTCCGATGTTCCGTGAATATATTGTGAGTGAGAGTGTGCTGTTGGACAGCTACGCTCTGCTGAAGTTGCTTCTGTACTATATTTGTAACTGCGAGTGCGCAGCGCCTGAGATGAGGGTGCTTATCAAGATCATGGAAGCGCTGCTGACTGTACAACTCGCGGTCGCAGGTAAGTCATGCAACTGTCAATCTTATTATGTAGGAATTAGACATAATATTAGTAACTTTGGTACCCGAGGTTTCGCTCGCGGAAATACGGATAATATCAGTCTGCATATTGAGTCATATGTACCTATGTGTGTCATCAAGATGCATCTTTCGTTAATTAGATTTTTAAATCAAATATTCCTTGGGAGGCATCATTTCTAACACTTTCACTGCGACTAACAATAGCCCTACGGTGATTATGGCAACACCGCTCGTTTATCCGAAGCACTCTCACATATTTGATGAGTAAGGCTCAAGACACATCAACGCATCAAGGAATAGTAAAAAGTAACGTTTACTAACTATACCTGATGAAGGGTAAGTAAAATCGTAGGATTTTACTAACCCTCAGGATTATAATGTTTCCTGTTCGCATAGCATTAAAAAGTTTTCGTATTAAGTGCCAATAATCTTCTATACAGATTTTAGATAATCTGGTTGATTGGATCCCGCATAATTACATTTGTTTATTTTGTTTGATAAATCGTGATCTTTGCATAATTCCTCGTACTGGCCTGCAGGCTGAATTGTTTGGCAACAACCTGATTTGCGACTTCACTTTGGATTATCAGTTCAGTATTTGGCAAGGAGTCGGCTATCTTCGACGTGTTCAAAGTAAACTCTTGAGGGCATTATAACAAGCTCAAGGGCAGGACGCTATAAGGTTTCGTGTTACGAAGTGTCGTGATATTATCGATTTTGTGTTAACAGAAATAGAGTTGTGAATAGTTTTAACGTGGATTGAATAACGTGAGTTTCACGGTAGACTTGATTACTAATTGCATTGAATAGATCCGGTATCTATTTGAAGGTACATACTTAAATACTGAAAATTCTTATTCGAAATTCTGTGTGTTAAACTATAATACTTCTATAAATATGGTGGATTCAAAAGTTATGCTCCTGGTTATTTTTCTCAAGTTTTACTAGAAAAGAACTGGGCCTCTTGCAAAGGACATTATCTAGGCTTTTAATGACGACCTCTATGGTGCGGTGGATGAAGGTCCGCCTGCGACGCAGAAGGTTTCATTGTCCAGCTTTATTTATATATTTATTGAATAAAAACTAAGGATAGTAGATATACCTACCTATCAAGCTAGATCGACAGATTAAGAATTATTGGTACCAAAACCGGTAGCAAAGGGTCTTCGTCAATTGATATGATAGCATCTAACATGCAACACTGTCACGCGCGACTTATTGCTAACAGTTGTAGCTGTGGTTGTAGTGTTTGTATTGTTACTTGATAATGTGTGTTTACATTGATAAGATTGGACATTGCGATAGACCGCCCCTAAGGATTCCATTCTTGAAGCATGAAGTGCTTTGTAATTTAGGATAGTACTTTACTTACTGTGCTTGAGGAAGGTGCAATTTAGTTTACCACTGTTTAAAAAAAAATCTCGAGTTTTTGCATTCACTCAAGATTTTGAGCACCTGTATAAAACGCAGCTAATCTCTTAGGAAAAACATAACTATCTAAGAAAAAAAAATCAAATCAACCAGTCCTAACATGCAACTAAGATTACTCACTCATATAATACTCGTATACAAACAATATCTTAACTTTTATTTTACCAAGAAAAATTTCAATTCAATTTCATATTATTTGTTTGACTTGACCTTAAACAATACGGAAAAGAGATCTTAAAACCACAATGATGTTGAAAATAAACGTACATCCAAAATTAAGCCACAAAACAACATTAACGACCTTCCTTAGTCATAAACATAATCGACTAGACCAGACTAAATTACATATATTAAAGGATCCTAAAATACTTAGTAGGTAATGCGAATGGCATGCAGATAATTTGGACAACTACCAGACCTTGGCATTTGAAGTCGGCATCCGAGGTTAGGGTGTATTTTGCTTGTTAGGTGCATAGGTAAAACAATATGTGCATGTTCAGCAGTGGACGTATGAGTGGTGGGAAAGGAAAATAAACCTAAGCGAGTCGAGGCTCGCCATGAATTCATCACTTCAGTATTTGGATGTTTAGACGACCTCTGTGGCGCGGTGGGCGAAGGTCCGCTTGCGACGCATGGTGTTCTGGTCGTTTTCTATGTATTAATAAAAAAATATCTATCTATGTACTCGTATATTATTATGTATATCAGCTATCTAGTACGATTCTAGTACGAACACGAGGTTTGCTTAGCTTGGGGCTAGATATAATGCTGTGTGAATTGTCCATAATTATTTTTAATTTATAATGTACCATATAAAACAAGTTCTGCTTAGCTTGGAGCTATATGATACTGTGTGAATTGTCCAGAATTTATTTATATCAAATGATCATCCTTTAGACGTAACATCAGGGCGCTCCAAGCTGACCAGCTGCACCCTAGTGAGAGAAGCCTTGGTGGCGCCCGCGACTGCGCCCGAGGGAAACCGGCTGCGCGCGCTGTGCGAGGCTCTCATACGAGTGGCTACGGCTGAGCCGAGTCGCTTCCACGCCATGCCTAGGCTTGCACACGTAAAGGTAAACATAGTTGTTTAGGATTATTGTTATTAGATTCAGATTCAATAACTTTATTTCATTAGACTTACCAAATAATTAGAAGGATTTTTGTTATTAGATTCAGATTCAATTACTTTATTTCTTTAGACTTACCACATAATTAGTGTATAGTGTGTAAGCCCTCGCTCTTGGGGTAATCCCCACCCACTACTAATCACCACTCGCTTTCGCGGTGTAGTGGTCAACACACTCCTTTTTTTGAGATTTGCTAGTTAAAATTGTTCGTTAATTATTTAATTAAGGTTTTTGAAGGTGTTGTTTTTAAAATACAAGGTTTCTTATAAATATTCACTGATATTTATCCCGTTAATTTACCTATTTTTCTCTAGGTTTCAACACGTGTTATGTTTTGAAAGACTTTGTACAAGGTTCATGATTAGAACTCTCTAAGACTTTATTGTTTCGTAAATATAATACAAACAGAAAACGAGGTGAAACCTTACACAGATGACCTATGTATGATTCATTTTTCTACGACTCAACTCACAAGGGTTACTGACTATACTTACTCTTCATAGAGCGACAACCTGTGATGCTAAGCAATATTGTTGGTGACTAATAAACATGCTAATAAATAACTTACTAAGTAATAATATGAATGTATAATAATAATAACTGTTACTATAACTAAACTTCTATAATATTTCATTGTGAATAATAGTAAAAATACACGAATGCAAAGCCGAAATCTCCAAAGTAACAGAAGTGCATTTTTTGTGCGAGCCGGACTGAATATTGTTTTCTCTAACGGGTTTCATAACGGTATATGTGGTTTTATTGAACTTTTGGTATGATAAACACCGTTGATCCAATAGCTTTATCCCTGTCTAAATCTTCGCTCAACATACAGCCTTACATATCTTTCCGAACCTCAAAACACCATGCTATTTTGTGACACACACTTTTTTGATAGCAGGAGAAATAAAGAAACAAAAACCTTACAAAAACTACGGTTAAAATTTCTTCCATCCTCCTACGTAGAGGTCCGGCCACGTCTGGGGCCTTATTCTCTATGAAATAGGAGATCCCTTGCCCAAGCCATGTGACGTCACAACGCATTCTAAATACGGTTTTGTTCGATTCCACGCCGCTGTCATGTCGTACCTGTGTAACGTGCGTGGATTGACAATAGTGAATAAAGACCCTGCTTAGCATAGAACTTGAATAGAAGCAAGCGTCCGCCGCGATGCAATCTTGCAATACCGGTTTCGGCCCCCTCGCTCGCCTATTAGGTCCTATCGTCTAAATCGATCGGAGTTCGGTAGTGCTACAAAATCGGAATGTCGTTGTGGGTGTGATATGTATAAGTGGTTTACTTCATTAGAAAAACAAATGGGAAGGTAAACCAGTTCGCATCATAAATGATGAAGTTTTTTTCGGTTTTAATATTGTTTAGACAGGACAGGCCTATGAATCTCGGCTTCGCCTTCTACCTGTTAACATCCTTAAAGTTAATTCAGTGTACGGAACCCTTAGAAAAATTTGAACTATTCTTATCCAAACATTTATAATGCGGAAATCACTGGATCCAGTAAGTCGTATGCGAGTCTTGAAAATATATTTGAAAATTTAAACCCACAAAGTGCATTAGCTAATTCATATACCATTTAGTAAGGATTAAATAAATTGATACTTAGTGTAAAGAGTGAGTGAGAGTGAACCAGTCGGCTATTATATTAATTAAATTACTGTTTTGTTGACGTTTTGTAGTGTATTCAGTCAAGTGCTTGGGTAAAAGTGAGTGTTCAAGTGTTTTTGTTACGTATTGGTATTGTTGTATTGCATACATGCTTACAAAGTGACATGGTTCGGTAAATACCTATTCTATGAAAGTCCGGGAAGATTGCCCGCAACCTTCGAACCACAGGACTAGTTTTGAATTTGCCTCGATATTGTATTTTTGCAAAATGTTGAGCAATCTTTTTTTATATTAATTATGTATGAGTTCGTCACATATATTTTTTTTAAGTTTTGCATACTGGTTTCGCCTTTATCGACTACGATATCTTGATTAATATTTTACTCTAGTCAACATAAAAAGTCGATAATACTCGTAGTATCAAACGAGAATCTTCCAAAATCTTAAATACATACATAAAAGTAATTCAATTTCCTGACTGAAACTTTGTGCATAAGTTTATTAAAATAAAAAACAAAGACCGGTATATAACTGTGTTGTGTGTGAGGTAACCCAATACTTGCGGTGATTGATAATTTACGTTATCGAGGTTAATAACTTTTGCAATTAGTATTATGTATGTAATGTTGAAGGATATCCTACTATGATAGACTTGGTTTCTCTTCCTTTCCATTGTTTACGGAAGGATTTCCTGCTTCAGTCCCATATAAATGCCTGTTATCTGGCCATTTCCAAGGTTTTTACTTGGGATTAGATGATTGTAAATGTTCTAAAAGTTATGATAATAATTTCTGGCCATTTTTTGTATCCTATAATTAATCAGTACCTAACTATTGCAAGTCGAGGTCAGAGCTTGAACAGGTAGACCATAAGGTAGACCATTTTTTTTGTTTGTGTCTGGTATATTTCTAGTTTAGTTTTTGTATACATTATGTTTATACTATATTGATAGCAGTTTTTTTTTTTTTTTATATAATTAATTTATTTTCTGTTGTACTACCAACTCTATTTTTGTTCTCATATCGCTAGCTACTGTTGCCTGGAAGAAATTGCTTTGAGCAATAAGGCCGCCTATTGTACGTTTTTATATTTGTCTCTTAAACCGCTTTATGTTACTGAAACACTTTCTCTGTTCCTATCTTGACCCGCTTTATTTAACTGAGCCTGCTGGTGTCTCCCAGGTCCCCCCACTGCTGTGTCCATCAGGCAGCAGCTCCGTCTCTTGTTCGTCGAGCGAAGAGAGTGCCGCGCCCGTCTACGCTAGCGAGCACAGCGAGCCGCCTTCTGGCAGGCGAGACGAGGGTTATGAGGTAAGTTGGCAACATCAGCCTGCTAGATCTAAGCTTTTCTCTGCGCTGTTTTAACCTTGTCGCACCGGTGGCGTCTGTCCGTTGCATCTTTCGAAGTTGACATACTATGTTTAGTGCCGTTCAGCGATAGGTGGCGTTTATTTGAGGCCTCACTGTTATATTTCAAGTCGATCTCGATTGAAACAGAAATCTTTTAAAACTAGTTTATTTCGGTAACATGAAAACAGCAAGCTGTTGTATACAAAAACAAATATTATAAGAATACCAAAAATATTGTAATTACGTGACACAGAACCCAGTCAGGAACGTAACGTATCTTAGTAACGCCAATTTAAGCAAGGCTGCTGCGAAATTGTGTGGATAGGTTGATGTTCTAACAATGCCAAAGCTTCTGAATGGCTCGTACTGAGTTTTGTATCTGTATACTTATAGATCTAGGGTAACATAATGGCCACTTTTAATCTGAGGAATAAGCCTGCGAAGCTGCGGCCTGCTTCTTCTGGCTATTTTCATTAATTCATAAAAATATTTTTACTGATATCTGTTCTCCTTTACTCTCTATCATAGGGTTGTAATAACTTTCGTCCATAAGCCTCCATTTTTAAATTGAATATTCGAACTTTTGCGGAATTAGCAACACATTAAACCTAAACACAGTCGAAACATTACTGCTTACAGGCTGACGTCGAAATCGGCAAATTCGACTTAGTTCCGTCGCACAAGAGCAGGAAGATGTCCGCAATGTCTTCTATTCCTTCACCAGGTATTTAAAACTAAATCTACATGTAATGTTCAACCTAAATACCGTGCATTAAGAGTTGTTTTATTTCTAAAGGTATTCAACCACCGGTACCAGAAGCGCTGACAGAATGTACGGAATACACGAAGAATGGAGAATTGGCGCATCCTGAGTTGTGCGTTATCGTCGTTGACATTCTCACGCAGCTTATTGACAAGTAAGTATACATTTACAGACCGCCATTTTGAAGTCCATAATTTTTTTAATTAGGTAAGTTATTTAAAGTTTTAGAACGAGAGAGTGCATGACATTTGACGTTGTCTGGACCCCTCTATACTACGTTAATTGGAAATGCTACAAACAATAATTTTCTATGAACATTTTGGCAATTGCTTGAAAACAAACTCGTTTTACATTGAATACTTTTACCAACACCTAAAAATTCAACCAATAAATGTTTCACCGACCCCATGTACCTTCAAAATATACTCGTAGGTAGGTAATGGATCTACTCCTTTTCTCGCGGTTTTGCCGCTTTATGATAAAGACTATTAAATGCCTATCCTAGTCTAAATTAATTAACCTCTAATTATGTTTTTACCTACATAAATACTGCGAAGCCGCGTGCAAGTCAGAGTAAAACCGCAATGTTACACTTTATTACGGTGATGTAACATAGGCAGCTAGAACTGCATGTGACTGCGGTAGACCACAACTTTGACCGTGGCATCCGATTGAATAATCGTCCCTTATTGTATCTAGTTGACGTTACTAGATACTCAGTGCTATACTAGCTGTCATTAGATCTATTACTACGTTGCGGCTAGCTGCCGCCCGGTTTGATTAACAATTGTGCTGTCGTGTGTATAGGTCGGTGAAACTCTTATTGGTTTAATTTTCTGTTGACAGTAAGTGAATTTTTCTGTACGGTCGTTTGCAGGAACATTTTGACAATGGTTCTGATAACAAAAAACTCTTCGTTAGAACTAAAGACTGACACAAAAACCCAAAACGAGTCCAGCAGAGCTGGTGGCGATTGTCAGCATCGTGTCGCGGTCTCTTAGCTCGACTGAACTGCAAAATTTGCATGCAAACTCACACACAGTAAAAACCCTATTTTCAAGAATGTTTTCTATCTCCACTGTGGCCGCTGTTGATCTGGATTTTACGATTCATAACTCAGCCTTTAGGCTGACGCTTTGTGTTTCGTTTGTGGTGATAGTTGTTAAAGAGTGTCGGTACGCACTTCGTGGATCGCGATCCTAGAATAGTTTACCGTACCAGATCGCAACGCTCAGGCTGTATAATAACCGGAGAGGCTTTAGGTAATCCGCGATCATGCATACGGAGGACATGCCCACACCACCTTAGTTGCCGTTGCATCAGAAGTGCTTCTATACGAAAAGAAAACCGTAATATCTTGGGTCGCCGTCATCGAAATCCATGAGGAGGCCTATACTAAAAATCACCTCATTCTCTGCGCGCGAGTTCCATATAACTCTGGTCTCCCCAGACCAGTTTATTAAAAATAATCCTGTGTCCAGATTACTACAGTG